>VMDR010001573.1:0-120285 GCA_007922815.1 Macrotus californicus
CCCTCCCTGCTTGAGCTCTCCTTGTTTGCTGTCAAAGGTGAGACCTTAAGGGTGGGGCCTTGTCGGCATCATTGATCTCTCTTCCAGGACCTTGACCCTGGGACCACGGAAGGGTATTCTACTCTACTCGGCTTCACTGGGCCCCCTGCCCACACGCAGAGCCCAGGAAATACCAGGCAAGGCAAACGAGTGTGTGCACACTCACTTTCTGAGGAACTGCAGCTTATCTGGTCCAATATCTCACTCCTCAGAGGTTCAAGCCTGGACAGGACACGACTGCCTGAACCTGTCAGCAGCCATGTCTTGGGGATTTGCCCCTGCCCCCCGGACAAAGTTAGGGCAACAGAATCTGTTCCCCAGTCGAACGGGTGTCAGCCAAAACACCACGCCAAATTCATTTGCTAGCAGGACCTCGATCCCAAGCCAACGAGCAGGAGCGAGGATCGCACTGGGGAGCGTCCCTAAAGCAGTGCACCTCCCCCAGCGGGAAGGACTGCAGCGCTTAATCCGGCAGGCGGCTGACATGGCGGCGTGTCCGGGTAGTTTTAGGGGCAAGCCCACAGCACGCAGACACTGGCATGGCCCGACGTGCATCGCAAGGATGGAAAATGGAGAAGGAGCTCCGCCTTGGCTGGAGATTGTCATTGGAAGGGTACAAGGAGAAAAGTTCCCGCTGAGGTCACTGGAGGGGGACTTCAGGCAGCTTCAACCAGGTAACCAGGCAGCTTCCACAGGTCTCAGGTGGTTTCTGGCAGTTCCCTAATCTTTACCTTCCGGCCCTGAAGAAGAACACCCCAGGCAACCATTGTCACAGTTCCCAAAGCCGAGCAAGACAAGTCAGTACTGAAGTAATTGCCTATGGTGCCCACTCTCCAACTTTTTAAGCCTTCTGTACGGCCTAGGTAGGCTACAAAATCTGCTTCTCACTGGAGAGTATATTCTGGGAGGATTATAAGGAAATCTCCAGTTCCTTCAGGGATTCTCAAATTGCCACAGGTGTATTACTGACAACTTTGACACCTTTTTTGGTGATAGGACAAAGTTGACATTTTTGCCACTATCTTGTGGAGGCCCAACTTCCTAGGCCTAACAGGAAGCTTTTGGAATGCCTTTGAAATTAGTGCTAAGTAGTACCTAATCTTGTTTTGATGTCAATATCAAAATGTGATTGTTTCAGGTATGTAAGTAATTTCCCATTTTCAGAAAAGTCTTAAAGAAAAGAAAATCAAGCAAAGAGCAACTCACATTCATTTCAAAAGTCCCATCATGTCCAGCCTGGTTCTAAGAAAAGTCTGCAGTGGGATTGGTTTTGTTAATTGGACTTTGGGTTCTTTAATCAGAGCTGATGGTGGCCTCAGCTGAGGCAGTGGCTAGGCATGAGAGTAGATGCAATAATTGATTTGAGGTCATCGTAGAAGGTAAATTTGACAAGATTTGGTGATGTAGGCACGTGGAGAATGCAAGAGAAGAGGGAGCTTTTCCTGCACCTGAGGAGCTCCGGGAGATGGCAGAAGATTGCACTAAGGTGGAGAATTCAGGGAGAAATTGCTTTTGGAACCAATTTTATGCATAAAGGCCCTTCTGACGTTGAAGTTGAGATTCCTGTTCTCCATGGAGAAGGCCACATTCACCAGGAGTTAGGGGTATTAATCTATTCAGCAAAAGAGCTCAGTTGGAGATACTCAGGGGAAACCCTCAGCACATTTTTTAACAAGTCAGAATTTGATGAAATCTACCCAGGGGTCAGGGAGAAAAGAACCCTGGGCAAGCACTCATTGGACTGATAGATCAAGAGAACACCAAGAAGCAGGATAGCTGGAGAGAGATAAGTACCACCAGGAAAGACAATATGTTCAAAGGAGGCAAGGATTGTATCAACAGGGCCATATAATGCACTGATGTTCAGAAATGTTTTTGGTTTTTTTTAATTTTGAAAGTATATTTATTAAAGCTAGGGAAAGTAAAACAAGGAAGGGCCTAGGATAGAAGAAGCAACAGGAGAGAGCCGAGGTGGAGCTGCTCTGGCTCTGTAGAAACATTACAGGAAAGCAATAATCCAAGGCAGGCTGCCATCAGCTCACAGGAAAGTCAGAGAAAAGGGGGCCTTGGAGACAGGTTCAGGGGATTAGCCCAGTACAAGATGCCGCTGCCCATTGTTCCCCTGGTTGAAAGTCTCACTGGGGACTCCTAGAGTTTAGGAGAAAGAAAATTCACTGAAAAAGGAGATTTAAGTGGGCATACCGAAAGGAGGGTGCGTGCACATTCAGAAATATTGATAACTTGTTACCAATTCAAGGTTCATGGACCTGCCGCTTCTCAAGGCCAATATTCAAAACATCAGGGTTTGGAGTAAGGAAAGTTTTATTGACCAAGAAGGCAGCAGCTCAAGAATATAGAGGCCTTAAAGCTTCCACAAATTCATCTTAAGAGAGCCCAGAATTCAGGCTTCTTTTATGTAAAGCAAAGGGAGAAAGGTGGAGCAAAAGGTATGTGACATCTAGGCACCAACAGGGGTCTAAGGAAGAGTGCAAAATTTCTAAAAATCTCTTTGTTCCTCGTCCAGTGATCCCTGCTGATCTGAGTCCAGTCCTTAGGCTCCTGCAGATCTTTGCCAAGAAGCTCAAGTCTCAAACAGAATTCCTCATTATAGCAGGAGCTGTTTGCCTGAACGCCATGGTGGAAAGGCAGGCTAGAGCTAAGATGGAGTCAGAGAGAGTGAGCATTTCACTCTGTAACACTTATGTTCATTAAACTCAGTCACTTCTAACTATACTTTGTATTTCATCTCTCTTTTAATCACCATGACAACACTGTAAGGCAGGCAGGCATTTATCCTTCTCATTTTACAGACTAGGAAGCTTGGAGTATTTTGCCAAAGCTCCCACAGTTAATGAGCACAAGGGCCAGAGATTCTGATCAAAGTGCTGGGATTCCAAAGTTCATATTCTCAAGCAGAAAACACCAAGCGAAGAGCCCATACTGGAAGCTAAGAGGGGAAGTGCCAGGAAGTTCATAATGCACAGGGTTGAGGGCCTTGTTGCTTCACTGGAATCTTCTCTACCTGCTTACCCACTCCCCACCTGACTCCACTACCATCAAGTGGACAAAACCTCCCCACAAGCCAGAGCTGAGCTTGTCACTCCTGCACAGGCTTTCCAATCGTTATGCCTTCCACCCCACTGCTTTCAGAATGAAACTTACGCCCATGCATCATAGTACAGAGAAGCAGAGACTAACTGCAATGCC
Source organism: Macrotus californicus (assembly GCA_007922815.1). Lineage (NCBI taxonomy): Eukaryota > Metazoa > Chordata > Mammalia > Chiroptera > Phyllostomidae > Macrotus > Macrotus californicus. The sequence continues at coordinate 3,247 of VMDR010001573.1, forward strand.
ACAGACTTGAGTTTGAATCTTGACTCTGTCTCTTACTACCTCCATAACTTTGGCAAGATGCTTAATCTCACCTGTAAAATGCAGGCAATGGGCTCTGCCTGGTGGTAGTGTTTGGAGATGTATAAAGAAACAATTCTCACAAAGTGGCAGGCATAGTGTCTGATCCAGAGCAAACAATGGAGAAGTTTTATTCTATAATTAGCTATTCAAGCCCTGGCTGGTATGGCTCAGTGGATTGAGTGCTGGCCTGCAAACCAAAGGGTTGCTGGTTGGATTCCCAGTCAGGGCACACGCCTGGGTTGTGGGCCAGGTCTCCAGTAGGGGGTGATGGAGAGGCAACCACACATTGATGTTTCTCTCCCTCTCTTGCCCTCTCTGAAAATAAAATCTTTTTTTAAAAATTAGCTATTCAGACAAAATAAGACAAAATTATAAAGGTAAACCTCTTTACAATTCCTAAGTTATAAATCTTCCCTAGTTTTTAATTAGATGTTCATTCGTTATTCCTCCAGCTGCACAAGTTTGTTCTGGGCTGCCCAATGTCTGAAATTCCCAACTACTCCCATGACTTGGCAAAACCCTTTCTTCTTTCCAGATAAATTCCCCTCGTGCACCGGCCCATTGTTTAGTCTGCAGAGCTCAGCCTGTGAAGCTTCCTCGTGTGCCCTACCACTACCACCCCTGCTGCTCCTTCCCAGACCAGCAGATGGCATTTTCCTCAGGGCCTAACAAGCATGTACTCTTAGCAGTTCCTCCAGGATTAATTTATCTTTACAGTTCCCCCCTAGATTCTGAGTTCCTTCAGGATGGGCCGTTAGTCCTCTTCATCTCCGAAGGTCAGTATCATCTGTAAGTGTTTAGGTGGTCAGGATAGGCTGAGGGATCCAAAAACCCTGGCCTCTGAATCCTCACTCACAAGGACACATACTAGACTTCTTGCAGTTCCTCCTGTCTCCCTGAGCTTGCTGTCTTTCACACTCCTTCAGGCCTTTGCCCATGTCACCCACTGCCTGGAACATTCTTTCTTCCCAGCCTCTTTAGGTCTCACCCTACAAGTCCCTTCCTCAGGAAGGCCTTCATTGTCAACGCCAATGTTAAGTTACACTCTCACCCATAGTAACACTTGGTCACACTTGATTATAGTCACTGGTGTAATATCCGTCTTCAAGTCTAGCCCCTAAAAGTCCAAAAGGCAGAAGCCACCCCATTCTGTTTACCCTTGTATCCTCACTGCCCAGTGGATTGCCTGGTGTCTACACCAGATACTCGGTGATTACTGAATAAAAGAATAAAACAATGATATACCTAACAATGCTTAGGAGTCAGTGAAGAAGAATGATCCTAGAGAGCCTTTCTTATAGAACTTAATAGGTAATAAATATTTACCAAATTAGTAGATACAGATTTTCAGTCACCCGTATTAAATGAATGATTAAACCTAGTCTGCCTAGTCACACGGACAATCTCTCCGTTAAGGGCCAGTTTCTGAAACCCAAGCAGAGCTGCCCCTCAGACTTAGCTCCTGTGCCAGATTTATTAGCCACCATGCGAGCTCTATAGTCCCCTTCTTAAAGGAGCGGAGCTACCCAGACAACATTTGGAAACCCTATGGTATGAGCATTTTTGATATAAAGTTTTACATTTTTCTTTTTCTTTTTTTCTTGTGAAGGCCAACCTCAGGCAGTTGAGGCAGGCCACTGGAGGCTTGTGAGCAGATGGGCCAGATCTATGCTTTAGATTACTCTGGCAGCAGGATGGAATGGATTAGAGCAGTGATTTTTCAACCTTTTTCATTTTATAACACACCAAAAAAATGTATTTTTTGCAGATCTGACCAAAAAATAGGTATAATTTTGACTCATTCACAACAGACGGTTGGCTGTTGTCATTTTTTATTTGACAATCTAAGGGAAAAGAGGTCAGTGCTCCTGACTACATAATCAGGTATTGCGTGTTTTAAAAATTCTTATGGCACACTGGTTGAAAATCACTGAGTTAGAGAAGATTTGAGTCTAGGAAAACAGACATGAAACCCTACCACTCTCTCCCAGCAGAATAGAATAAGTATTTGTGTATGTGTTTAATCCCCCATCTGAGTTCGTTCCCAGCTGAGGGCAGAGGTTTATCATGTTCATCTCTGGAACCACTATGACACGACTGGAGAGCATTAAAAGGTGGAGGAAGGACTGGAAACAACCCAACTACCCATGAACAAGTGAATGGATTAACAATTGTAGCGTAGCCACACAATGGAATACTACTCGGCAATAAAAACAAATGAACTGATACATGCAACAATATGAATGAATCACAAAATAATTATGCTGAGTGAAAGAAGCCACCAATGATACATGGTATATGATTCCATTTACATAAAATTCTAGAAAATGCAAAGTCTGTATAATTAGATAAAGCAAACCAGTGTTTACCAGAGGACAGGGATGGGAGCAAAGGACGATGTTGGTAAGGGGGCAGGTGGGAAGAATTAGGACAGAACCCTAGGAAACTCTGGGGTAGGGGTGACGGATAGGTTCATTATTTTCATTGCAGTGATGTGTTCGTAGACAGATATATGTCGAAGCTGAGCAAATTATACTTTAAACATATGTAGTTTATTGAATGCCAATTTTACCTCAGTAAGAAGTTGTTGTTGTTTTGAAATGGAGGTGGGTATGGTAGAGAATGAGTTATGAAATGCCATTTGAGCTGGAAGATACAGCCTTGGCATGAAAGAAACTTGTGGCCAAGCTAGGAAGAGGCAGTTCAGTCCAGACAGGTAAAGAACAAACAGGTTTAGGAGAAGATGAATAGACCATTTTAACTAGAGCAGAAAAATCAAACAAGGAAGAAGCAGATTGTTGAGGGCCTTGAATATCAAGCTCAAAGAGTGTGTTGGATTGTGGTTCCATCACTTACTCCCCAAACGATCCTGGACAAGGTATTTAACGTCTCTCCAGGACTCATTCTCCTTTATACAAAACATAAGGACGATAATAATGGAACTGTCTTAAATGGCGGCTGTAAAGATTAAATTAGGCAATGCATATAAGCCACTTGGCAGAAGAGCAGGTAAACAGGCACTCTAAAAAGGACACAGAACTCAAAAATAAAAAAACAAAACAATAATAATTAATAATAATAACTTAAAAATAGGTGCTCAATAAGTATAAGCAATTATCATAACAATTATTGTTATTAACCCCAACATCAGCAAATGTTTACAAATGTTTGAGCAAGAGAAAGGAGTGCTCAGAGAGGTTCCTTAAGAGGATTCATCTCACCATTGTTAATTCCCTCCCCTCTGAAGTTAAAATACCAAGCTCTGTCACTTCTAGCCTCTTCCTCATTCTGTAACTTCCTTCCTAGTAAACACCATGCCCAGGAGGAGCCCATAACCAGCAACTAAGGTTCTCTAATGTTAGCAAAGGGATTCCGGCTGATGAGCCCTACACTGTGGGACAAACTAAACCGAGTTGAACTATGGCCTCTCGAGTGGGAGAACTAGAGGCCCCCAACCCCATCCTCAAGGCCACCACCACCACCACCATAGATCCATATTCGCGGTGTATCTTGAAGAGAATAAAGCAGGTGGTATTTCTTTTGATTTTAATTTTAAACCATAGCTATCTGTCCCCCACCCCCCAAATCCAGAGAGAGACCCAGGTTTTCAGACAGTTACCCTTACTTTCTCAAGACTCTTAAACACTTAACTAGTTTATTCTCTGGAGAGTTTCTACGAAGAAGCCTCTCTGTGCCTCTGTCTCCTCATCTATAAAATGGTAACTAACAATGGTAACTACTTCATGAGGCTCTTGTGAAGATTAAACGAGTCCATATGTGTAAAGGATCTAGAACATTGGCTGGCACATAGTAAGTGTTCTGTGGGTGTTAGCTAAAATTTCAGCCCTGGCTGGTGTGGCTCAGTGGATTGAGTGCCAGCCTACAAACCAAAGGGTTGCTGATTCCATTCCCAGTCAGGGCACATGCCTGGGTTGCAGGCCAGGTCTGGAGGGGGCAGGTGAGGGGCATGAGAGAGGCAACCACACACTGATGTTTCTCTCCCTCTTCCTCCCTCCCTTCCCCTCTCTCTCAAAATAAATAAATATATATTTTTTAATTTAAAATTTTGTAAGGACCTTATTTCTTCTATTTTGTTTATAATGTTTCTTATTTGTTGTCATGTATTTTTCAATTGCTAAGCATTAACAGGGTCCTCGTGACAAGCCTCAGTGCACCTTTCAGCTAGAAGTTTGGCTGATGTCTTATAAATATTCATCCTCCAAGTCAGAGGCACCCAGCTTTTCCACAGACTCAACAGTGGTTCTTTATGCTAACTTCATTTAGTTAGAAAATATACTGCCGATAAAAGAATGTTAAATATATTTTTAAATATATTTCAGATAAAAGAATTTTAAATTAACTGGTAACTTTATCAATAACAGCACCATCTGCACACATTTGAAAACACACATACATGAAACATAATATTTATTTAGTCTATGAGAATGGCTGGTGTCCATTTGGATTCGTGAAACCCCTGCAATCAAAAGCAGAGTTGAGTAACTGGTTAGATCGTCAGTGTCTTCAGCAAAATCAAGGCTTGGATGGAAAGATTCAACAAAATAAAACTAAAATGCAGCTGTCCTCACATCTGAGGATAAAATGGTGGACAACGTTAGCTGCATGACCAGTGCTCAACCTCGTTTATAAAAGGGCTATTAACCTTGCCTGTCTTGCAGGGTCTGTCTTACATGGTCTCCTGAGAAGCAAATGAGACTGGTAAATGTAAGTTAAAACCTCATCTCGGTGTGGAACAGAGTACTGGGTGGGGGTGGAGGCGGGGGAGGGGGGTTCAGAAAAGAGAAAGGGTCTTTCCAGGGACCAGTGCTCTCCATATAATGAAAATCCAAAAGACACTAAATTGGGAAACGTAACAGAAGAAGACCTACCATTGCCACCTCCTCTTGGGGGCAAGAATATTCTTAATTAGGGCCTCCTCGCCCCAGCTGTTGCCCTGAAGTGACCACGGAGGGAATTAAGGAGCTCCAAAAACATTTCCGTTTTTATCCTGTTTTCACATACACCTAATGGAAATGAACCGCACCCATCCATCCACGGAAGTGATTGAGGGATGCGATAAGAAAATTCAACAAATACTAATAAGTGTTTAAGTGTCCGTTATGTGCCAGGCACTTGATAACGGTGATGATATAACGGAAAACCAGACCAGCAAAGTCTCTGTTGAGGGATTGATAAAACGACAACAAAATAGAAACTACAAAAACAAACCGATCCGGTTTCTGATGGCCGCTAGGAGGAAGATAAAATCGTGAGGGACCAGGACAGGAAGGAAGGAGATGCCCAAATTCCTGAGTGGATGTCTTGGAAATCTTAGAGGTGACTTAAGAAGCCCGGACCTAAATGACTAGTACCTTGAAGTAGCCTGAGTCCAGAGCGTTCTAAGAAAATTAAATGCAAAAATTATCCACACAAATGAGAAACAATAGGAATTTCAAAGGCCCAAAGTGAGCAGTGGAAACCAGCACCTATTAATTTCGCAACGGCCCGTGGTGTTGAATGTCACTGTAGTTCAAACATGGAAAGGGTGGAACCTGGTACCGCGGACCGCGCCCTAAGTGACCAGAATCGCTGGTGTCCGCAGAAGACCACACCGCAGCGCATTAACTACTGAGCGGCACCAAAGCAGCTATCCAACTCTCCGGAAAATTCTTCAGGTTTGTGACGCAGTGTTCGCAGAACCTGAGCTTAGTTGTGTACTGGGGGTCCTTCCCTGCGGGTTAAAGTCATTTCGTCCTAAAATACCGATAAAACATACACAATAGAGGCACCAAGACACCACAGTCGAAGTACGGTGGGTGGGAGTGGGTTCTAACTTCTGACTCATAGAAAACAAAATCTCAGGAAGGGGTTAAAGACGTGCTCTGGATTCAAAGCGCAAAGCCAATCATGCGCCAGGAAGGCAGTCAAGGATTTTTAAAAAAAGCTACGTGTACCGTATCCCGTGACCTTCAACTAGATTAACTTACTGGGTGAGTAGGAAAACTAGTGCACAGCTCTTTCTGGTGATTAGGAGGGGTGGCTCTGAAAAGAGCCTTTAGAGTCAAGCAGCCAGCGACTCGTACGAGTGGCTTGTCCCGGTATTGGACTCATTTGGAGCTGGTGTACTTGGTGACCGCCTTGGTGCCCTCGGACACGGCGTGCTTCGCCAGTTCCCCTGGCAACAGCAGGCGCACAGCAGTCTGGATCTCCCGGGACGTGATGGTGGAGCGTTTGTTGTAATGCGCCAGACGGGACGCTTCGCCGGCGATGCGCTCGAAGATGTCGTTGACGAAGGAATTCATGATGCCCATGGCCTTAGAAGAGATGCCAGTGTCCGGGTGTACTTGCTTGAGGACCTTGTACACGTAGATGGAATAGCTCTCTTTGCGGCTGCGCTTGCGCTTCTTGCCATCCTTCTTCTGGGCTTTGGTGACCGCCTTTTTAGAACCCTTCTTGGGCGCAGGAGCGGATTTTGCAGGCTCCGGCATTGCAGAACACTACGCGCGGGTTAGCTAAGGGTAGAAGTAAGATGATAGGCGGGCTTGATCCTTTTATAACCACCGTATGCAAATTAGGGCTCCAGCAGTATTTCGCTTCCATTGGTCCATGTAGGAACCTTGCGTTTCCAGTAATAGTTACGTGACAACACCGATTCTTGACTTTATTGGTCACTTCTGGAGCCAATTTAGGACCAATGAAAAACGTGTTCCTGACCCCACCCCTAGAAAAGCTTATAAAGGCTTTCTAATTGCTGATCTCTCAGTCCTGTTTGGCTGCAAGATTGTGAGTTTTAAGGGTTTTAATCTCGCTTGTAGCTATGTCCGGTCGCGGGAAGCAAGGAGGCAAAGCTCGTGCTAAGGCCAAGTCGCGCTCGTCTCGCGCAGGCCTCCAGTTCCCGGTGGGTCGAGTGCACCGGCTCCTGCGCAAAGGCAACTACGCCGAGCGGGTGGGGGCCGGCGCGCCCGTCTACATGGCGGCGGTGCTGGAGTACTTGACTGCTGAGATCCTGGAGCTGGCGGGTAACGCCGCCAGAGACAACAAGAAGACGCGCATCATCCCTCGTCACCTCCAGCTGGCCATCCGCAACGATGAGGAGTTGAATAAGCTGCTGGGCAAAGTGACCATCGCCCAGGGCGGCGTTTTGCCTAACATCCAGGCCGTTCTGTTACCAAAGAAGACCGAAAGCCACAAGGCCAAAAGTAAATAAATGCTGACAAAGTAAACCAAAGACCAAAGGCTCTTTTTAGAGCCACCCAACCTTTCAAGAAAAAGAGCTAAGGCGCTACTTAAACTGTTACCAGCCCTTCATTTGACACTTTGGTGGCTCTTAAAAGAGCCTTTGGGGTGGGACTAGTGTGGCGTCAAGCCCAATTACTTGTTCTTGCCAAGCTTATGACTCTCCGTTTTCTTGGGCAACAAGACAGCCTGAATATTGGGCAAGACGCCGCCCTGGGCAATGGTAACACCTCCAAGTAACTTGTTGAGCTCTTCGTCATTCCTCACGGCTAGTTGCAAATGGCGAGGGATGATGCGCGTCTTCTTGTTGTCTCTGGCGGCGTTACCCGCCAGCTCTAGGATCTCTGCGGTCAGGTACTCCAACACCGCCGCCATGTAGACGGGCGCGCCGGCCCCCACCCGCTCGGCGTAGTTGCCTTTGCGCAGGAGCCGGTGCACTCGGCCCACCGGGAACTGGAGACCAGCGCGGGACGAGCGCGACTTGGCCTTGGCGCGAGCTTTGCCTCCCTGCTTGCCGCGTGCTGACATCACAGCTAAAATAAAGCCGTTACACCTTGTTTTACCATGAGAAAGATGTGTCAAGAATAACCAATTTGATGTAATTTATAAGAGCTATCGGGAGGGGGTAAAGGGAGGTAGTTCGATTGGCTATCCAACAGCCAGTGGGAAAGCAGAAGGCAGATTTTTCGTTTGCATCCGGCAATACAGGAAATGACGGATTCCGTTCACTACCTACCAATTGCTGGGACCTATATTAAAGCCCTATATTTGCATGCCAGGATTTTTAAAGAGAGGTTCAAACATGACGTTGTTTTGCTGCTTTTCTTTTCCGAGTGGCATATTTTCAGTTTAGGGTAGTAGGTTGGATTTTTTTGTTGTTTTTTTCCAGTTTAGAGCTGGAAGGGAAATCCCAAGAAGGACCCAAAAGGACTGCAGAAGGCCTCCAGCAGATGCATTTACTCCCACTCAGGGGTATGGGATTATGAGGCCGATTATCTACTTGAGCCCTAAATTATCCTCCAAGTCCTGCCGTTTGTCTCATCACTGCCAAACTCCCCTAAAGAATATATACTACTAAGGCAACTTCCTTTCTCTTTCCAATTTAGTCACTGCCTGCGCTGTGCCTTCCCCACCCCAACCCGCCTCCGCTCCGCGGAATCCAGAGTGACTAAGGGCTACAATAAGTTGGTTTGCCTCCTCTTGGCCTCCAGGAGGCGTCTGATGCCGCCTTCAAACTTGCTCCCTTGGCTTTCAAAATGTCCTCCGATTCTCCTTATCCTGCTCCCCTGTCTCTGCCCATCCCTAAATCTGCGTGTCCATCCGAGCTCTGCCTCCCTCCCGACCCCTTGCATTGTTCATTCTCCCCCAAGAGTCTTATCCACTTCCATGCTTTCAACAAAGTATAACATTCCAAACTTGTTGCAGAAACTCTGAGCCTTACACCAAAACTGCTCACTGATTATTTCAACTCCTTTGTTCCAACTACTCAACCTAAACAGACGAGAATTTATTCAAACAATGCCCACTCTCCTTTCTTTGTTCTGTTTTCCTGAATTGCACCAACAGTCTTGCAGGTCCCTAAGCCAGAATCTACTCCCTGCATCTCAACAGCATATCCAGTTATTTCCTTAACACCTTTCCTTCTACTCCCTGAATCTCAACAGCATATCCAGTTATTTCCTTAACACCTTTCCTCCACACTCCTCTTGAATGCTTCATCATCCTCTCTTAGATCAGCAACAGACCCCGAAGATTCATTTGCAGATTCCTAATCCTCCACCTGTCTTTCATAGAAATCTTTCCTGCAAGTTCTGTTTCTTCCTCCTCAGCTTCCCATCCCTGGGAGTTCTACATCCTACACACCATTTTCACCCTTTCCTGAGAATCCCATAAGGACACGAGGAGGAATGCTATAGAGAAAAAAATAGACAAAGTCTATTCCTTGAGTCCTTTTCTGGTGTTCTATTTTATCTTCACCTTTTTATAGAGTGCATGCCACCTATCAGGCTACGGGTATACAGAATATAGACTAGTACAAAGAACTCAGTAGTGAGATGCCTCTAGAAAATGGAGGGATTTTGAACTCTGGAAGTTAAATTAGTATCAGCTATCTGTAGAGATTACGTCTGGTAAGAGTGCTGGTATAGATTTGTGAAACACTCAAATCCAATCAAAGGTGATGGGAGTGTTTCCTCAATAGTAGAATATAACTGAAGATCATTCTCACCCAACCATCATTTCAGAAGATGCATGTGTTAATAGAAAGATACAGGCCACTTACAATCTAAAAAGGGCAATTACAGTAAAAATGTGTTGTGTTTTTCCAACAGTGACTATACATGTCAGCTAGACACAAAGGTTTGGGCTGTTATAGGAGGGTCCCTAGTTATGAAAGCATCAGCCTTTTCTCACAGCCTGGGCGAACTACTTCTGAACACTCTCCAACTCTCTTAGCTCAGATTCTGTGTTCAATGAACAACTTTCTGATTATTCTACTGCAAGATAAAAATATGAGGCTGAGGAAGGGAGAGCCAGTTATGAAAAGATGCATCTATTGCTGGAAGTTAACAAATTTGCATTCTGGACTATTCATAAATTTTTTGTGTATTTTGTTAATGTGACTCTCTCCCCAAGAAGTCAGTCAACTCTAGAAGTTCCGATAGTGTCGAATTTTCAGAAATACAGAGTCTGAATCCAGATAGTGGGAAGCCCACCACAACTCTGGCACCCATAAAGGCCCTGCTTGAGAGACCAGCTGACTTCCCTCTGTCTGAGCTCTGATGCATTTTTTCACTTCTATTACAGTGACCCTGTGCTGATAGGGAGAGAAAAAGGAAAAGAGATTACACTGAACTCCTATAAGGTGAGAAGTCCTATGTTGGGGGCTACCTAGGAAGTAGATATAATTGCTTGTTTCACAAAGAGTTAAAGGACTTGCCATAAGTCACACAGACACTAAGACATGATTAGAACACAGGTCTGTCTGAGTCAAAGACTGATCTTTACCACGTCATTCATACAGCTTCACTAACTGCATGTTGGGCTTCATGAAGTCACTAAACCTACACAGCATTGCTTTCTTCCTCTGTGGGAGACAGAGATAATTTAGACAATGCTTTGGATTCCATCCAAGTATAAATCCTTATTAGAAAAGTTTAGATAGGCCAATATCCTTCAAATTATCCCATACTCAATTACTATTTCTCCTCAGAGGTCCTTTCCCAACATCCTTACAAACAGAGCAGGCCATTTATAAAAGTAGTACACCAATACTAACAACCAGGCTGGATCTTATTTCCTTAACACCTCTGGGATTTTTAACCAAAGGCAACTGGGTTCCTTCCCAAACGATCTAGTTAATCAAACATTTACTTTGCACTCCAGCTACATCCCACCATCCAACCGCAGTCCTCTCCTTTCTGCTCCCTCTCCACCTCTCCCCAGCACCATCCAGCCTCCACTATATTGAGCTGCTCACCATTCAGGGGATGAGCACGGCCTTTCCACAGCTCCCTGCCATGGCACATGCAGTTGCCTCTGGCTAGAATGCTTCATCTTCCTCCTAACCTGCAACATCCTCCGCATCCTTCCAATTTCAGCCCAGATATCACCTCTTCCTTCATGAGGCCTTCCCGACTCCACACACAGCCTCAGTGTACGCACATTTCTTTGTTCACATCCTGGTGATAGCATCACTCTGTACTGGGCTTTGACCTTGGTCTCATTTCCTTTTTGTGACCACCTCAAGAGAGAGACCATGTCTTCTTCATCTTTGAGTCAGGAGTCCCTAATTCCCTCTATCTGGCTCTTAATAGGGTAGTTAAAATGTTTTTGGCATGAATAAATGAAACAATACTCTTAGAGAATTAGTGTCATCTTTTCTAAAATAGTTCTCTTTCGTCAACAACCACTCTCCAAATGCCAACTATAAATAGTAGACTGTGGTAGCCAGAATGATGGAAGATATAATAGGAGCTTGTCAATTAAATAAAAATAATATACCATACCATAACAGAGTTGTTAGAATAAGTGAGAGTAACTATAAAGAACCTAGAGCAGAGCCTAGAGCCCGAGAGGCCCAACACTGGATTAGGAGGCAGAATAGTTTAATTTAAGAGCCCAAATTCTAGAGCCTGACTCTGGGTTTAGAACAGTATTGGCACCAACAAAGCAGAGGCATCCTAAAAATTCTTTAAATGATTTTGTAATTTCAAAAATAAACATTGGATTTGTCCTATGACCCAGCCATTCCGCTCCTGGAGGTACCTCAAACAGAAATGAATATTTGCATCCAACAAAAAAACACGTACAAGAGTGCGGTATTTTCACATAACTACAATACCACACAACAATGAAAATGAAGAAATTACTGCCACACAGGTGGATTAATCTAACAGACAATATTGAGCAAAAGAAGGCAGCACAAATGAATACATACTATGTGATTCTATTTACATGAAGTTCAAAAACAGACAAAATCTATGGTGAGAAAGATAAGAATAACGAAACTATGACAGGGTAGTATTGACTTCCTGGAGCCTTCAAAGGTGCTGGAAATTTTCTGTATCTTGATATGTATATTCATGTGTAACATTAAGCTGTATACTTAAGATTTATGAATTTCTCAGGTGAAAATTATAGGTCAATAAACAAATTAATTTTTTCTAATGAACAAATATTGAAGTAATCACGTGGAGGGAGAATGAGTATTTTGTCGGGCACCCCAATCTTCATCTTACAGATTAGTGTTTACAATTGTTTGTTTTGTTTTAATTACACATGAGGTGGCCATCATAATCTCTAGGTGCTTAAAAGCTTCTGAAAGTCTTAATCCGGCCATGACAAACCTTCACTAAAATAGTAAATATTATTATGACTACGTTTTATTAGAAACAAAGAATACAGGTGGCCCTAAAGAGCTTACCCCTTGCTTGCAAATCTTTGCAACAAGCATAATAATGATGCCAGCCCTCTATATTCATTCATTACTTCATTTTATTGAACACCCAAGGAAGCCACAATATCTAGAATTCCCTCTGCCTAGATCTCTCTCTCTACATGGTCAGTTCGCTCTAGCCATTCAAAGTTTTCTCTGTGCCTCCACCCTCCTGGGCATCCTGTTCTTAGGCCCATCACAGCACTTAGCAATCGTCCGCTCACTCGTCCATCTTCTCCAGTGTTCTGTAAATTCCTTGAGAACAGTGTCTGCTTTATCCCCAGCCTGCCGAACTGGTCTGCGCACAATAATTATGTGCTCAATAAATGGAATGGGCTTCTATTTTCTTATATGTAAAATAAAGGAGTTGGGCTACAAGATGGGTAATACAATTATAGAATAATCCCAATTCCAATTGCGCAGGGATTACCTGGCTTTTGTTTGTTGTTTCTGTTTTGTTTTTTGTTGGTGGTGGTTTGGTTTAGTTTTTCGTTTTTTGTGGAGAGGAGTTGCATTCCTCTGCTGCGGAGCCTCCAACGACCTCACAAGTCAGAAGAATCAGACTACAATTCCCGTGAGCCCTCGGGGCATCACGTAGCGCCTGCCCAGTCTACTATAGCGTAGCGAGGACTCCATTTCCCAGCGTGCCTCACTCAGGACACGAGGACTGCATTTCGCCTAGAACGCCAGGAGTCGCGTCCCAGTTCCGAGACTGCCGTAGCCAAGGCTGAGCCAAAGGTAGAAAAGGCCTAGCCTGGGGTTCAGAGGGGTCCCTGGCCCAACCAAAAGCCCGGAGTTGTACATAGCTGCCTTTGCAACCTCCGTCCCATTCCTTGTTAATCTCCTTATTAACGTGTGACTCGCGCGGGGCCTTCTCTAATCTTTCCGCTGCGGGCAGCGGCCAAATTCCCAGAACGACACACAGGAAAGGGGCGGGGTCTCGGTGTCTGGCCTCGAGCCCGGTTCTCCTCCTCTTGAGGACTGTGGAAGTTGGCCAGGGAGGGCGAGGGTAGGTGGGTGGAGGACGCGGCTCTCATCGGACGGGAGCCCTGACTCTCACTGTGCTGGCCTTGTCTCTATGGTAGCCGATGCTGAGTGGGCAGCTGGTCAGGCGTCTGTTCTCCATGTCCGGCCGCGTCTGTCTGTCCCGGGGCAGCTCGGGATCCGGGACTATAGGTCCCGTCGAAGCCGCCATTCGCACGAAGTTGGAGCAGGCCCTGAACCCCGAAGTGCTGGAGCTGCGTAACGAGAGCAGCGGCCACGCGGTCCCACCGGGCAGTGAGACGCATTTCCGCGTGGCAGTAGTTAGCTCTCGCTTCGAGGGACTGAGCCCCCTGCAGCGGCACCGCCTGGTCCACGCTGCGCTGTCAGAGGAGCTTGCTGGGCCGGTTCACGCGCTGGCCATACAGGCGCGGACCCCTGCCCAGTGGAGGGAGAACCCTCAACTGGACGCGAGCCCCCCTTGCCTGGGTGGGAGCAAGAAAACTCGAGGAACTTCCTGAACCCCAAGACAGCGAGGAATGGGTGAGAGGAATTCCTGGGGCCGCCTTCCCTTCAATACCGTCCAATATTTGTAAGGGATGAGGACCGCTGGACTCCCATTCAACCGACTCAAACATTATTCTCTGGAAATAGCAACTCATTTCAGATCAAAGCTAACCCAAGGAAAGAGTAGAATCACTACTGCTTTTGCCTTGGACTATTCAGGAAAAGCTGCCTAGTCGTTTCATGTTAAAATGTAACTAAGGAACCACCAGATCTGATGAGTTGGAAATAACCCTGTACATTAAAAGAGAAATTATCATAATGAGATGTGTTGCTGTGTTATTAATGGCATGTTGAATCCATGTTATAGATATTCTTGAGAGGAAAAAGATACCTGTAGCCTAGGGTAGTTAGGGAGGGCTTCATGGGGAAGTGACTTAGTTGGATGTTTAAAGGAAAGCACAGAATGATGTCGGAAAGGAAAAGTGTAGCAGGCAAGGGGAGGAGCCCCCACAAAGGCATAGAGACTAGACCGGGCTGTGACTGACTGGACAAGACAGGAGGTGCAGACACATTTGAGTTTAGTAGAGACGGAATGTGTCAGACCTGTCCATTTCCAAAAGGATTCGAATTTGTAAGAAAAATCTTTGGGAAGAAGACACTAAAACAGTGAAAAGGTGATAACCTAGGAAATGAATAAAGTTGGAGAAATGAACATGGAGGAAGATGGAACCTTCCAAATGATGTCGTATTTCTGAGTGCTTAAGTAATGTCTGGATATGCCACTTTCTGATGATCTCAATGTAGAAACAGAACTTAGATACCAAGGGGAAAAGTTTGATTAACATACTTCTTGATCATTTATGGATAAAGAGTGCATCTGGTTAGGCAGGAGGGAGTCATTGAAGAGTTTTGAGGAAGAGCATCCTAAAGAGCATTGTGAGCAGATTGATCTGGCATTGATGTGTTGGAATGGTTTGGCACAGGAGATTGAAGACAGGTCAGCCTAGGCTAAAAGTGGAACCTTGACTTAAAAATCAGCTGTGATAATGGAAAGGAAAGACTTGATTTGAGCTCTACTATCAAAAATCAGAAAATAGCTTAATTAGAACAGAGATTGACTAGAGTGAAAGGGGAATCTAGAGTAACCCCCAGGGAGTGATTTTCGGATTTCCTCACAAATAAGAATTGCCAAGGGAGCTTGTTTAAAATGTAGATTCTGGGTCCCCTGTTATAAAACAGGATTGTGATTCCATGAGAATGGAATGTGGAAATCTGTATCTTTCTAGACAAGAGTACTGGGAATGTCAGGGGAACACTTTGTAAAGTATATGGTGTCTAACCACTGCTACACACCTGAAATGAATACAAAATAATATTAAATGTAAGAATATATATAAATAAGTAACATGTAACTTGGAGGAGGGAGAAAACAAGAGGATTTTGCCCTGGCCTAGTGGCACAGTTGGAGCATCGTCCCATACACCAAAAAGGTTGCGGGTTTGATTCCCGGTTGGGGCACATATAGGAGGCAACTGATTGATGTTTCTTTTCTCGCATCAAAGTTCTCTCTCTCTAAAATCAATAAACATATCCTCAGGTGAGGATTAAAAAAAGGAAAGATAAGAGTATTTGGAGAAAATTGGTTCTGTTCTCAAGAAACATTACTCCCAAGTTAATTTCTGAGGTTTTAAAATATTTTAAAATTTATTTTCATACATTTTATTCTATTGTGGTAAGAATAAATGAGATGCCTTGCTAACCAGTGTACCACATACCATCACTGACTATAGGTACAGTCTCATACAGCAGATCTCAAGCTTATTCCTCGTGTGTAACTGAAACTGTGGCTGTTGATTAGTAACTCCCATTTCCTTGCCCCAGCCTCTGGCAACCACCATTCCATCCTTTAATTATATGAATTTGACTATTTTAGATAACTCATATAAGTGGTATCATGTGGTATTTTTCTTTCTGTGACTGGCTTAATTGACTTGGCATAATATCCTCATGGTTCATCCATGTTATGTTGCAGAATTTACCTTTTTTTAAAGGCTGAATAGTATTCCATTACATGTATATACTACATTTTCTTTATCTATTCATCTGTCCGTGGACATTAACTTGTTTCCACATCTTAGTTGTTGTAAATAGTGCTCCAAAATCCTGATGTCAATTCTTTTGGTTAAGTACCCAGGAGTGGGATTGCTGGATTATGTGGTAGTTCTAGTTTTAATTTTTTTTTAGGAACCTCCATATTTTCCATAGCAGCCACACCATTTTGTATTGCCACCAAAAATGTGCAAGAATTTCAATTTTTCCACATCTTTGCCAACAATTTTTGTCTTTTGGGGCTGTTTTGGTAATAGCCATCTGATAGGTTTGAGGTAATACCTTGTGGTTTTTTGATTTGCACTGCCCTGATTATTAGTTACATTGAGCATTTTTTCATATACCTGTTGGCCACTTGTATGTCTTTTTTGCTGTTGAATGTAGGAGATAACCCCAAGTCTTCAAATCTGGGAGACGGGCCTGCCACATGTAGAAATGGAAAGGTCAGAATAGAGGCCAGTTGAGGATTCCTCAGTGTAATGCCTCCTGTTTTCTGGCTCTCGGGCAGGAAAGAAAGGAGTTTTTCTGTCTCACCATCTTTCCTCCCAGCAGCAAAACAGAGCTGGGTGTGTGTAAATGGAGAGGCAAAGAAGCAGACATAGCCATTTTGGATTTGAGGATTGGTTGTTTTTATTTTTCATCAATATTTTTCATGTCATTTTTCACATCAACAGAATTGGGTTTAGGGTTCCCCAGGAGAGCAAGGGAGATGGATGGGTCCCTCCAGGGGTGCAGGAGAGAGGGCTGCGTCCAGCAAGTGAAGGGTGAGGAAAGGGCACACACTCGTACACTGGGCACTGGAGGAGAAGGCAGTCCTTTGAGCACAGACCGAAGAGTGAAAGTCACTACCTGGTTCAGTGTTACAAAATGGGGGGAGTGGCCATAGAGGGTGGGGGCACCAGACGCAGCATGAGGGTGAATTTGGATTTTCTTTTTTTGTTGTTTTCATTGTTTTCCTTTTAACATAACATTTTACAAACAGCTAAAAACTACAACACATCACAGCTACAGTGGTGGGGAGGGGTGCACCAAAGAAAGCAGCCACATGGAGTAGGGTGGGGAAGGGGGCAGTTTAACCTACAGGGCTATTGTGTGGAAAAAGGGAGATGGAAAAACTGAGGCTCTGGTCCCTGCATTAGGGGTCCCTGGCTTATTACCCAACCTCTCCCCTTTCGATGGGTTGCTGGGAGGGCCCCTGCTTCCTGCCCCCGCCCCAGTGCCTTGTGCTTTTGGATCTGCTGGTTTGACCATATACCTGGTTTCTTTCCCTCCCTGGCTCCCTGCCTGTGAGGGGGCAGGTTGGGGGTGGGAGGGCAGCTGTGCTGTTACTTTCTGTGCTGTAGTGGATGGAGCCTCTCCCGAAGAGGCCTGTGCTTCTTGAGAGGGAGGAAGGTGCTCTCAGATCTCCCTAGAGTGTGGTACTCTTATCCCAGCCTGGCCTAGGGCTCCTCCCTCCCAGGCCTGGCACAGAAGCAAGATGACAGGAGGTACTATGGAAGGCAGGGTTGTATGTGTGTCCGCTGAAATTACCCTTGGCTTGTATTTTAGAACAGTATAGTGACACCCCGCCCCATGGCACACACACACATAAGTGTTCACACGCAGTCACACACACACAGTCCTGATGAGCTGCCTCAGAACTTAATATATAAATAAATCAGAAAGCTTGTTTCATAAAACTCAGGCTTCTTACTTACAGCCTACATTGAGGGGGAAGTGGAGGCTAGGGGGCTGAGGTTATTGCTACTCCCCCAGCATCCGGCAGGAGGTGTGAGAGAGCACTCGAGGCCCTTCCCACTGCAAATTCAAGTTCTTTTGGTCCATGGTCTACAGCAAGCTCCAGCCCCCAGCATAACCACATGCCCATGATTTCCCCAGGGCCTAGGCAGAGGGAATGAGGGGGAAGGCAGGAAGCCTGTTCTGAAGCCCCTGGAGCCAAGAAGAGCAAAGGCCCCCCTTACTCACACCAGGGGAGAAGGGTAGGGCCAAGCCTTCTCTTGTGCAAAGTCAAGGGTGGGGAGTAGAGCTGCATCCCGAAACCGGGATGAAGGAGCCTTCCCTGAAGTCCTTGCCCACAGAGTCACACACATGCACGCACACGCACACAAGGCTAAGACACCAAACACAGGGGCGTGGGGAGTGAGGGCTCTGGGGGCCAGGATGGAAGGGCAGGGAAAGGGAAGAAGTCGTTGGTCTCACAGTGTGCCTGCCACCCCGGAAGCCCCAGAGACCCCCTCACTGCAGCACCTGCCCCCGGGTCTCAGGCAGCTTCAGGGCCAGAGAGCTACCAAGGGCAAGGGCAGCGGAGGCAAAGAGGATGGGGGCGGCCTTGGTGATTCCCACAAAGGACGTGAAGATGCTGATCCCCAGCACTGCTGCCAGCTTACACAGGGCATTCAGGAAGCCGAAGGCTGTGGTCCTATTCAGGGGTCCCCCGGTGCAGCACGATGGGCCAGCCCAGAAGAAAGACAGAGGAAAAGGGTGGGAGGGTTTGCAGGGGAAAGGCAGGCAGGGGGAAGTAGAGGAGAGATGGCAGCAGTGCCGGAGAGGGAGAGGAAGGACAAAGGTCAGAGAGGCGAGGGATGCACATGAGGGAATACAGACGAGTTGGGAGGAGGCAAGGGGTTAGGAGACCGAAAATTAGGTTAATAGCTAAGACTTCAAGGAATGAATATAAAAGCTAACTAGCTCTTAGAGGAGAAACTTGATGGGAATGTGTACCTATTTACCCCTAAAGATGCTTTTCCCATTCAGCCCCCTCCTTCCTCACTCCGCTTCTTCCCTACACTCCCTAGGCCAGGGTGTCCAACCTTTCGGCATCTCGGGGCCACACTGAAAGGATAAGAGTTGTCTCGGGCCACACATTCAATACATTGTGACATGTAATCACAAAAAATCTTATAATGTTTTAAGTAAATTTACGATTTTGAGTTGGGCCACATTCATAGCCGTCCTGGGCTGCGTGCAGCCTGTAGCCACAGGTTGGACACCCCCGAGGGCCTTCACACAGCTGACCTGCCCCCACAACACTCCCAGTACCTCTTGTCCGAGGGGTAGAGTTCGACAGTCAACACGTCCAGCGCGTTCCAGGATGCAATGCTGACCCCCCCAAAAAGGCAGAGCAGAGCGATCATGGCTGACTCACTGTTCCCAAAAGACAGGAAGAAGCAGGAGACACAGGACATCACGCTGGAGCCAGCTGGAACCACGAAAGGTGAGAGCAGTGTGAGCTGGCCACAATAGAACCCAGCGACCACCCACCCTGTCCTGTCAGCTGGTGTTAAGGGCCACCCAGGATGACACTCTTTTTCCAAGGTACCCAAAAGGAAGGCTTTTCACTCATCCCCAGCCTCCCTTATAATTTTCCTCTTATCCATATCAGTACCAGCCGCTTCTTCAATATCAGCTCTGGGCCAAGCAACTCGATGCTTTACGTGCTTTGCCTGCACTGATCTAACGTGTCAACCCTATGAGGCAGGTTTTATCATCACCCCCATTTTCTAGATGAGACACCTGGGCTCATAAAAGTTAAGGAACTTGCCCAAGGTAGGTGGTGGAGCTGAAATTCAAAACCTATAACCTCAAAGCCTGTGCCCTGAACCACTTGCTGTCCCATCTCCCTCCTTTACCCATCAGAGAAGCTTCCTGCCTAGGCCCTATCCCACCCTGCAGCCACCCTCTAAGCAGTAAGCAGAAGACATGAGAGAGAGAAACTTCTCCGGCTAAGCTCTCCCACAGACTGAGGTCAAAAGCCTGTTGTCAGTCTCCCCTCCCCCCCAGCACCCTAATCAGTTCTGACACCACCACCCAGCTTTTCCCTCTTACCAAGCATTCGGAGCCTGCCAATCTTGTCCATGAGCAGGGCAGACACGATATTCCCAGGAAGCACAGCCAGGGTCCCCAAGAAGCTGACAAAGTACACCATGTAGGCCCCTTCGCCCGTCCCTGTCACATCTAACTGGCAGCCCTCCTTGTTGTGCAGGAACGTGCTGTTCACCAGCCGGCTGTTCACAAACTTGTACTCAAACAGGTCTGGGGTGAAGGTCAAGACAGGCAGGCAGTCACATCAAAGGGCAGCGGGAGGCCGCTACTACTCAGGGCTCAGGGCTCTGCCTTTGCAGGGTTGGCACTCATTGCAAAACATCAGATAACATCACCATAGGCAACAGAAGCCTCTACGGCAGAAAATGTCCGTAGGGTACCAAATGAAACAGGGTGGCTGTTTCCAGGTTTTCCTCTCAATAATCTGCTTCCTGTTCATTCTTTTTGTCCACCCTCCTGACTATTGGCAGTAGCGATACCATAGGTTTAGGGAAAATTACTGAGAAAAATATTTAAAATCATTAAAAGTCCTACCCATTATTTTCTCCTGCAAGGTGGGGAAAGCTCACCCAGTACTCCATTTAGAGGTGGGAAACCCCAGCCTACAATGCCAGCATTTCAATTGCGTGTAGTCTGAGCATCACTGCGAAAGAAATGGGCTGATGCAGTGATTCCCAACCTTTTCTCCACCAAACACCTCCTTTATTGCTTCTCTTTTTTCCCAAGAACAGCATTTTGAATGATTTTTTTGCCCTCTTCAAAAGCGCATTACTACTACCACATTGAGTTGTTTTAATTCCAGGCAAAGGCACAGGAACTTGATTTTTTGTCAGATATTCTGTCACAGGAAAATGTTCGGTTTCCATTTGACTTTTGGAATCATTGGTGGTAGCTAGTAGGCCACATACCGCTTTCCTCCAATGCTCCAGAGAGCTCAGCTTGAGAACCCTGAGCTCGGGACGCCTCCTCAAGGTCCACCCAACCCTTTGGTCTGACAGCCACCGGCCACTCCACCTTACCAGTGTTGTAGAACACGGTGTTGATGAATGTGCAGTTGCGGAAAAATGTGTTGCTGGATGTGACATCCTCGAAGTAACACTCCTCAAACAGGGAATCCTCAAAGATCACTGACTTCAGACGCAGCCCAATGAACCTGGAAGACCAGGATGGTGAGAGGCACTCCCCTCATCCTCGCCTCCTCCCCCAAGGTTCACTCCCTTAGTGCAGTAGTGGGAAGCTGCGGCATTGAGGAGAATCCACAGATCATGGCCCTGAAATACTTATCTCAAAACTCCCAGACTCATAAAAGAAACAAGGGGTAGAAGGGGCAGAGGAAGAGTACAGTGTGAAGGTCCCCACATACTTGTCATTGAAGTACTGTCCCCCTCGGTGGATCTGATTCTCCAGGGTGAAGTTAAAAGTCACGTGCTCTACGCGTTCTCCAGGGAACACTTTGGTGCGGGCTGCGTAGTCCACCGCCTGGAGGTGGCGGATCATGTCGGGAAACCAGACAGTCAGGCCATAGTAACTGAAGAGTCAAGGGTGATGGAATCAGACAGGGCTCGGGGACTGGAACGAGGCAGTCCAGAATGAGGGGGACCTCGAGGGCCAGCCCATATCAGGGCCTTGCCCGCCTCTCCAGGCTCACCTCTCTCCACTCCTCCCTTCCCCAGTTGCTGTGGTTCCTCCAATCCTCCCACCACACTCTGTCTTCCAGGCATTTGCTCTTCCCTCTGCCTGAAACACCCTCCCCGACCCATCCTCAGCCAAAGTCCCATTCATCCTTCAGGACTCGGATCTGGCCTGGGAAGCCCTCTCCTGTGCTCCCAGGACACTTCGTACTTCCCTCCATGTGGCACTCATCACACTGCTTTATGCTAGGTCCCTGCCCCCTGCCCAAGATGTAAGCTCCGTGAGGACTGGGACCACATCTATTTCAGCCCAGCACAGCACCTGGCACAGAACAGAAACTTTTTACTGTTCAGCCTGTAATACAAGTTCACTGGATTAACGAATGGAGTAGAGGAGCAGGGTGGAGGGTCAGAGAGGTCAGAACAGCGCCTTCCCTCATTGTTCGCCCCCCTCATTTCCATGTTTCCCACTTCTCTCCCAACCCACACACCATCACGTCTGCCACATATTACTCACCCCACCCACCTTCTCACCTGAACGACATGGTGAACCACACACCCATCATCATCAGAGTGATGCGTCGATATTCTGGACCAAAACAGGAGAGGAAATTCCCCCAAACCTAGACAGAACAGAACAAAGTCAGACAGTGGCTGCACTAACTTCTAGCACCCCCATGTCCCCAATTCCTGCCCTGCCACCTCCCTTCAGTTTATCCGTCACCCCCACACAGGCTCAAGCCTTGCCTTCCTCTCCATCTCTCCCACTCCCTTCTCTCTCTCCACCGTCCAATCCCCCATTACCTGCCCCCCCAGGCTCAATGCCCGGACCCCCCAGCGCTGGTACCAGGTCCCTGTGTCTGACTGGATCTCAATCAACTCATCCTCCTGATGAATCGTCTTAATGTGGGTTACCTGGGGTCAAGAGAAAGGGTGAGCAGTCACCTAGTCTGTATTTCCCAACCCTTTCCAGGTACCTCAGTTTCTCCTGCAGTAGCAAAATGGGAGGAAGGGGTGGAAAGGGTACCCTAAGAGATGTCCTTAATGGAAAGTGTGATCAGAAATGCCTAGGAAGGTGAGGGTATCCAGAGAGAGGCCAGGTTGGGGTTGGGATGCAGGGGCTTGGAGGACTGTGACTTACTGAGAAGACACGCTCAGGATGCCCCTTGGCTCGCATGTTGGTGTCATGAACTTGCTTCAGCACCATCCAGGCCTCATCATGCTTCCCATTCTAGAGCCAACAGAATCCCCACATCCAGGTTAGCTTCTCCCTGACCCTGGGTCATATACCCCCTCCCTCCCACCTGGCTTCTGGAATCATAGAACACAAAAAGACTCCCCCAACCCCTGACCTATGGGCACATCCATCACACACTCTGAAAGAGCCCCAAGCAAGATATAATCAGACTTGGGCAAGAGTTGCCAGGGGGGAGGTCCCAGCGAGAGATACAAGCAACAGGTCCTAGGGAACCCTTGGTACAATGGAAAAAGAAAACAAAACAAGGCAAATGATGATGCTGGGCAAGCATGTAGTCAGAGAAGGGGCAGCATCCTAACCCTGCTGGACCAAGATAGAGTTCAAAGGGAGAGTTGAGGGGCATGGAAGAAACTTCTCTGGAGCTGTAAAGTCAGGGCCTGTAAAATTTTAAGCTGCCCATGGTTGAACAGGTCCCCTAGTTTCTTCACCCCCAGAACCCTTACAGAGATACATGCCATACAAAGGAAGTAAGATAAAGTACAACAGAGTATGGACCCTGTGAGAAAGAAAGGCAGCTCAATAGCATCAAACCAAACCCACAGGTATGTGAGCACGGGAGCCCCTGCTGCCCTACCCCAGCCCAGCCCCAGCCCAGTCACCTCCAGGAAGAAGCGGGGACTCTCAGGCTGTGTGGTCAGAGCCCCAATGGCAAACACAGAAGGAAAGGCGCAGACGAGGACAAAGACCCTCCAGCTGTGAAACTGGTAAGCGGACCCCATCTGAAAGCTCCACCCTGGCAGGGACAGTCAGAGTCAGCAGAGAGGCCATTGGCTGGGGGTTCCCATCACAGGGAGTACAGGAGCTGGGGAGACAGTCTGGGGTGCATTCCCTGCGGGCTGCTCACCATAGTGCGGGATGATGGCCCAGGCCATAGCAGCTGCGTACACTCCACCGATCATCCAAAACATGCAGAGCCAGCTCAAATGCTCCCCGCGCTTCTCCTGGGCCAGGAACTCCGAGAAATAGGAGAAGACAATGGGGATGGACCCTCCAATCCTGGAGGGCATTGCAAGAATTCAGCATTGGAAAACGGCCACATTCCTGATCTCCTGCCCCCGTGCTCTGGATCCCCCAGGCCCGTTCATTGTCCTGACCTTTCTAAAGAGACTCCTTCTCACCTCTAGTACCCTACAAGCTCCCTCACCACCAGCCACCAAGCACCCATCCTTGGGACCCTGGGAACAAGACAGCAGGTCTCAAGGAAAGGGAAGGGACAAACACTGAATCTTGAAGACACTGGAGTTGGAAGGGAGGGAAGATAATTAAAGAAAAAAGGAAAGTCGCCCCCTCCCCTCAAAAAACTCAAGATGGGCAAAGAAGAGTCTGAGGGCAGGTATGTGGGAGCAGGCCAGAAAAGAGCTTAGAAACAAGGAGAGAGGACATGCAGACAGAAGTGCAGGAGTGGGACCAGTCAAGGCTTCAGATGCAGGAAATATGTAGGCTCTGGGAAGGGAATAACTCAAGGGTCAACAGGCGCCCAGGGGTGAGCATGAGACCCACTAGGCTTCTTTGTGGAGTCAGGAATGGAACTAAAAGGTGGGGTGGAGGACTCAGGAGTGGACCGGACATGGACGGGCATTCTGGACAGGCAGCAGGTGGGTCCTGGACAGGAAGAAGCTGGCCTGAAGATGGTGGGAGGAGAAAGGAATTCTTTCATTCAATTCATACATAACTGAAGTGCATTTGGCGGGCCTGGCCCTGTGCTGGGCCCCAGACTTCTTACAGGGACCACAGCACAGTCCTGTCCTCCAGGGCCTTAGGAAGCGGACACTCACCCAACCCCAGAAAGGAGGCGGCAAAAGAGGAAAGTGCCATAACCCTGGACAAAAGATGAGAAAAAGGCGAAGACGCTGTTGACTGAGAGCGAGATGAGCAGACACTGTCTCCGGCCCAGTCGATCAGCCAGACCGCCCCAGAGGAAGGCTCCCACCATCATGCCCAGGTAGACAATGAGGCCTGGAAGGAGGGAAGCAGAGGCAGGAGGAGCATGAGCAGCCCACTTCCATCTCCCACTCGCTGAACATTAAACAATCTGAAACAGCAACAGAATGGACCGAGGACCTGAAGGATTTCGAGAAGCTAAGTCTACCCAGAGGTGAGAGCAGGTGAGAGAAGGTGAATCGTGGAGGCAAAGATGGAAGGCCATCTCTGCAGACCAGCAGTTCAAGGGCAGGAATACAGATATGGGAGAACCCTAGAATTCTCCTTTCTCTCTCTCGTGCTCACTCTCACTTCTCTCTCTTGTCTTACACACACACACACACAATACCCCCATCTATAGCTTGCCTGGAATGAGGAATGGATCTGCCTAGATTCCCGGACCCACCCAGGGTCCCCCCCATCCTCCCCGCCTGAGGCCCTCACAGTAGCCGGAGTGTCTCTCACGGTCCCTGGGAAAAGAGCTCCAGCCCTTCACTCCTCCCGGGAAATCTTCCCCACAAAATTAATCCTTTACTCCTTGTAGTTCCAATACTTCTGGTCTTAAAACTTTCCTGTTTCTTACTTCCTTCATAAATTCAGAGTGGGACTCAATATTAAAAATCATCTACTCCAAACTCTACATTTTACCCATGCTTAAGCCAAGCCCCAGGGAAAAGAGACTTGCCCAAGATCTCATGACAACTTGGTGGCAGAGCAAGACCGAGATCCTTCCTGAGTCCAGGAGTTTCCTCCCTCAGGGTCCCCACCAGGCAGGACTATGAGAGACCACTCACTGGTCCCTGACTCCCAAGGCTGACCAAGAGCTTCTCGGGCTGGAGGCAGGCCCAGGATTCTTCCCCTACCTCCACCACCCCAAATTGACCCTTCCCGTGTAATACTGAGTTCTTGTCCCCTCCATCAGGGAAAGGGAGCAGGATAACAAGAGGGGAGGCTCTGAAGAAACGTTAAGTGGGGTCCCACCCACCATGGCCACCTCCCGCAGAACTAACTAAGCAGACCACCACCCAACCACCACCTGGGCCCCAGCCCAGCTGTCCTCTCCCAGGTCCCTCTTGCACAAACAACCTCACTGTGACGCAAGCCCAAGTGGAGAGTGTGTGTGAGGGGAGAGCACAGAGGAACCCTGAGCCCTCTGGAGACATTTTGAGAGCAGGGGCCTAGGGAGTCCAGCAGTGAGGACAGGGGTTCTCAGGAGCATAGAGTGTTTGGGGCAGAACGGGCTGGAGTGCCCCACCTGCACCCCATGCGTCTTACCCAGCATGCCTTTGTTGGAGTCAGACAGGCACATGTCTTTCTCAGCGCTGGGCAGCACGAAGCCCACTACAAAGACCTCAACACCATCAGCCATCAGCGCCAGACCAAGCACGAAGTAGAGCGTCCACTGGAAGCGGCCGTGGCCACACTCCCGGAGGATGGCTTCATACTGCTGGGCCAGTTCTTCCCGTTCTTTCTGCCGCTGTGCTTCCCCCCGGCCCCCAGGGGGACCCTCCCCATCGCCCAAGCCTCCTCTCACTCCAGCCAGGGGTGCTCCGTCGGCCATCCGCTCCCCTTTGCCCTCGGACTCTGCCCGGGGGATGCCCTGATATTCCCCCTCGTAGATCTCATCATCCTCGTCGTGGCCCTCCGTGGCATCACTGGATGCGCCGCCCTCCTCGTCCTGGGCCCCCTCCCCACGGTAATAGCCATCAGCGGGGGCAGGGAAGTCGTCGTCGTCCTCATCCTCCTCAAAGCGGGAGTAGGATCTGCGGGAATACTCGTCCTGGACTCTGTCCAGGCCCTTCACCACCTTCTTGGCTGCGTGCTTCTTGACTTCCTTGGCAATGTCTTTGGCCCCACGGATGAAAGCTGCCCGGTCTCTGAAGCCCTCTTCCATGACGGGTCTCCCCCACTCCCTGCTCCTTATTCAGCTTCTGCTCAAGGACTGGTGGAGTCAGAAAGCCCCTTCTCCCCGTTACTGAGCTGCAGTGTGTGCACGTCTCTTTGGGCACAGAATAGGAGAAAGTAGGACCTGCCCAGTGAGTGTCTGGAAGAAGAAATGAGGGAGAGGAGGTTCGGCCTAAACCCAGTTCATTTGGGTACATAGGGAAGGGAGAGGGGGAGGAGGGGAGTGGGAAAGGGAGGGGGAGCCAGCTTGTGGGGGCTAAGCTGGGGAGCCAGGATAACTCAGAAAAAGCCGCCTGCTTCTCTTCCAGGCACCTCTGGAGACCTAGAAACAATAACAGGGAGAAAAAAAAAGAGGTTGCAAGGCCTAAGAGAGTAAAGAAGGCCAATATGGAGCTCCTGTCAACCCAGAGCCCCACCTGCACCATGCGGGACAGAGATGGTATCCTTCCTTCAAGCCCGCACTCAGTAAAAAGGGATGACTATTTGGGCCAACTGCAGGTCATGCAGTATAAACCCCGTTACTTTGACATTGGAGGCTAGATCCACAGGATTTGCTTCCGAGTCACAGTCACCTACACAGAGCTCTTCTCCTGACCCTCCCTCCACCCCACATCAAGATCAGACCCCTTCCTTTACCACCAGCCTGCAAACAATAAAACAGAAAATATGAGGCACCAGAATCCCCTACTCTAGTCTGGTCTGATTTCTTCCTGAGGGCGGAGCTTGGGGAGAATGTGTAGAAGGAGGACCAAGTCATCCACCTGTTGCCTTCAGCCACTGATGGCATCTGAAGGTAGAGCTTCCAAAGTCCGCCCCTCAGCTCACATGTTTATACACCTCCCAAGGAGAGGTCTTCTCCCAACATAGCCTTGTGAGTAAAAGCTCAGCTTCCAGAGTCAGACAGACTTGGGTTTGACTTCCTGCTTCAGCACTTTCTAGCTACGTGACCACGGGCAAGCCTCTGAACAGCTAAGCCTCAGTTTCCTCCTACTCAAGAAGGGGAACACAAGGATTAGGTAACATAACGCATATAAGCTCCTTTCCATAGTACCTGGCACATACAAAGTGATGAATAAATGTCAGTTATTACTTTGTGCTGATAATGATATAGTGAGATGTCCTTTGCTCCCTCATGAGACCCCAGAAAAAAACACTTCTGGGTTCTCTTCAGGGTGAGCAGCGGAAAGGGAAACTGGCCCGCAGGAAGCTGCTTCAGGGCAAGGTACACAGTTAGGCGCCCTGCGCTGAAAGCCAGCTCTGCTACTTACAGACCTCCCTAACCAATCTCGGGCAAGTTACTTAACTTCCCTAGGCCTCAGTGTCCTTCCTTTTAAACTGGGGATAATAATCATCTCTATTCCTCCAAGTCCATGTGGGAATTTAATCTCACAATAGATGTTCTATAAATATTTGTTTTCTTCCTATTACACTGAAAAATGTGAATGCAGCAGGAGACAGCCAGGGAAGAGCAGGGAGTCATACTTGGGTGCTATTGCCCAGTATCCTTCCAAATCAAAACAGTCCCACAGCCCGGCTGTGTTCACACTAATTCCAGCAGCTGGGCCCACATTGTCTGCAGCCGGACAGACAAGGGAAGGCTTGAAAAAAGGGAGACCTAGAACCTGAGGCCATGGAGAAGAGGACGGATCAAGAGCAAAGAAAGGTAATGACTGGGGGCTGCTGCCTTTCTTCAGGCTGTCATACACAGGCCCCCTCGCACCGGGGTGGGAACAGAGGTGACTGATCCTACAGACACTTCCAACATGAGGGGTCTCAAATCCATAGCCACACTTCACTCCTCCAGGGCCTCCCTTCCTAATCCCCCTCAATCCTTTCTGCTCCTCCTCCAGGAGTCTAGGGAAAAGGAGTCCACAAATACCGCATTGCGTAGGAGGCTGGTGTAGAATGAAGGGGGCCTTGAGCTTCGCCCCCAGAAAAGACATCCTCTAGAGGGAAACATAGGAGAAGCCCCACTTCCTTCATAAAAGCAGAGGAAGCAGAACTAGATTCTCATCAGAGATCATTCCCCTAAAATATCCTGCCTCCTTTTGCCTTCATTAAATGTCACACACACACACACACACACACACACACACACACACACACACACACACACTGGCCTTGGGAGAATGGGGTAAGTAATACTATGTGGTTCAGAGAGAAGCACAGGCAAGCAGCACCTTACATGTTCAGCCCGTATGTGAGCAGTGGACCACGCTGACCAGTACCAGTGACCCCTATGTCACCCTTTCTAGTGGATCAGGGCCCAAACCATCCCCCATGAAAGGATACTCTGGAATCCCCTCACTGCATGGCAATTTACTTTCCTCCTCTTTCTTTCACAGCTAGGACCTCCCCCCAAACCCTGAAGGAGGCACATGGACCACCAGGAGCCATACCCAAGGTTTGTTAACACTGTTTACCCCTGAGGGTACATGTAGGGTAGAGAGGGCCCCAGAGCCAGAGCATGATAAGCTGGCTCAACAGCCAGCTCCCCGGGGGCCAACAAGCCCAGGAGGTCGGGGAGAGGAAGAAGACAAATTCTTTGAGCTGGTGAGAAAGATGCTATTTTTAGCCCCGAAGCAGCACACAGTGGCTAAGCCTGTGGGAGAGAGACAAGAGTTGGAGAGGTGGAGGCTA
This sequence comes from Macrotus californicus, assembly GCA_007922815.1. NCBI lineage: Eukaryota > Metazoa > Chordata > Mammalia > Chiroptera > Phyllostomidae > Macrotus > Macrotus californicus. The sequence goes on from VMDR010001573.1 coordinate 32,252, forward strand.
AAAGCAGACGAAATCCAGGGTTACACAGCCCTTTAAGGTTGGCTGGCTTCACCCAACCGGACAAATGTGCCCAAGAGAGTCTGGGGAGAGGAGTGGGGGACCAGGACTTCTGAGCAAATGCTGCAGTTCAGGACAACTCACTCATCCCTGGAGAAGGGGGGGGGGGGGTCCAGAGGCCCACCCCCAACTAAGGCACCTGACTTTGGGAACCACCCGGACTCCCAAGTGCACCCTGGGTAACAAGGTCATTAAGAAGCAGTCACTTACCAAAACATCTGGGGGAGGAGGAGGGGGTTTACCATGAGGGTACCAGAGAAGCCCTCCTGGTCACAGCTGAGCAGCTGAGCCTCAGCCCCCAGCCCGGGAGAGCCAAGGCTGCACCTCCCCTCCCTGCATCCTACCCAGGAAGATGGAACACACACAGTTCCGAGGGGGGAAAGGGGTGTCAGCTGAGAATGCACGCGCTGGAATACCGAGGGCTGAGAGGAAGGGGTGAAGGAAGAGACCTCCACACACCGCGGGCACACAGACCTTCCCTGCCGGCATTTGCGGCGACCCCCGCCCCCATCCCGCCTCCGCTCCGCTGGAAGAGACGAGCCCCTAGAATTGACTGAACCGATTCTCAGCGCCTCCCCTCACCTTGGACCCGCCGCTGGTCAAGCGCCCATCATCGCTCAATACCCCTTCCCCCCACGCGGGAGCAACTGCCTCCAGATCCACCTCCGCGCCCCCCACCCCGGTGGCGTACCACCTCCATCCTTCATCCCCTTCCCTCCCCCCTTCACCTGCCCTTCCTCCACTGCCTCCCCCCCTCCCCGCCACCCCAGGCCAGGCGGGCAGACTGAGGCAGCATCCATTCTCTGGCACCAGCCAAGGTCATTGATCACTGGGCTGGGGGGGGTGGGGGGCCGGGGGAGTCGCCAAGGTGAGGAGGGGGTTGGAGTTTGAGGGAAACCTATTCTGCCTAACAACCCACCGCCGCCCCCGTCAACATCTGAGGAGGGGAGTAGAGAAAAATACCCCTCCTCCATACACACACACACACACACACACACACACACTTTTTTTAAATCAGCACAGCAACTGAAATAAATGTCTATTCAGGCCACTACCAATCCCCTCACCCCTAAAGCGGGGACGGTCACCCACCCCACCCGCAAAGCATCGGAGGATAAAATGGCTGCAAGGAGAGGATGCTTCTGCCCCGGGCGGGGTGCAGGTGCAAGGCTGAGAGGAGGGGTCTCACCTGGGCTGGGTCCCTCGGGTGAGGGAATCCCGAGTAAGGGCAGGGGTCCCGGCCGCGGGGCTGGCGGCAGCGGCGACTGCTCCGGGTCCCCGGGAAGCGGCAATGCAGACCTGCCCCCCCACCACGCTCCGGCCCCGCCTCCAGCCCCCCCTCCCGCCTGCTTCCTCCCCCCGCCCCCCCCCCCCCCCCCCCCCCCCCCCCCCCCCCCCCCCCCCCCCCCCCCCCCCCCCCCCCCCCCCCCCCCCCCCCCCCCCCCCCCCCCCCCCCGCTCCGGGCCGCTGAGCATCGGGAGAGACCATTGTTAGGGGTGGGGGGCAGACGGAAAAAGGATGGGGAGGGACTGGGGCACCAGGGAGAAATGGTGAAGGACTAGGGATTTGTCACAGGGACAGCTGGAGATGACACACAGCACAGCCCTTCCCAGCCTCTTCCTAGTAAAAGATGAACGAAACTAAGGACAGAAATAGTGTTCTCAGGGAGACAAGTAGGGGACAGGACTGCAGGTGGTGACTGAGGCAGCCCCCTCCTTAGCGCCCAGGCCCAGAATGGCAAGACCCACATATTTTAGGGGCTCTCACCGCCTTCGAAGCACCTCCCTTCCCCTTCTCCACTGCCCCCAGCCGAGACTCTTTGCCACCACCCCCTCCCAAGTGTGAGTGCTCAGACGTCAATAACCTGGCTGTTTGCTTTAGGGAAAGCAGAAATAACAAGGTGTGGCTTCCACCCTGAGCTGCCAGAGGCAGAGACCCCTGGACCCCTGGACCCCTGGACCCCTGCCATCTCTTTCCAGAAACAGTCCAGACTATTTACATGCCGACCTCCCCACCCTCCACTCCGTTGGTGGCAGCAGAGGTGAGTACTGAGAAGCTGGGTTTTATAGGCCTGACCAGCTGGACATCTCCCGTCCTGTTCATTTGCTCCAATGACTCAAAAAAGTAGTCCCTCAAAAATTTTCTCCACTCTCTTTTCACACATGCACACACACACATGTGCACATAAGCACACATGTGTACATACACACACATGCACACTCCTATTTCCAGAGCAGGAAGGAGTGCGCCTTGGTTTCCGTTCTTTTATCTTTCCTTTGTCCCTGTACCAATAACCTGGGCTCAAAGATCCAAGACTCGGTGACCATCCTGCTCCAGGGGTGAGGGGCTATGGGGTTTGGGGGTGTACATGCTGAATGTGTCTATCTATTCCAGGTAAGGCTGCAGGACATTCTGGACAGAGCACTGACTAGGGGCTCAGACCTGGGTTCTCACCTCTCACAAGCTATGGACTTTTGGTCAAGTTCTCAGGCTTTCCGAAACTCGGTTTTCTCTTCTGGAAAGTGGAAGGCTTGGATGAAATGCATCAGATCCCTTTCTGATCTAACAGTATGGCGAGGACCGGCAGGCTATATCCCAAGAGACCTCACAGGCGGCATTTGTGGTGTTGAATTTATCTCTGACAGGAATGAGGACCTGGGTTTCCAGGACTCCAAAGCTATATCTTGGAAATACTCATTGTGCCAAGAAAGTGTACAATTTACTGAAATATAAAACCATAATATATGTATTAATTTACCACGAGAAATTGAACTGCCACTCTGAATGAAAACTCAGGTCTGCACGTCCAGCCCATTCTCTCCCTTAAGCCTAATCAGAATCACAGCGTCCGTGTATAAATGCAGCGACAGAACTGAACGGGAGTATTTGTATCGTTAATGGCATCTGGCCATCACCAGTAAGGAGTCGTGCCAGTGGGCTCAGAAAACGCTTCTTGGCTACAATTTTCCACCCCCATTTCTGTTATGAACAGCCTGGCCAGTGTCCCTAGACTACTCTGTTGGCTAAAGCACTCTTTCCAGAATGGTGCTTGCAACAGCTGTGCCCATGTGGGTGTCAAGGACTCTCCCTTTAGTAGGCTTTCACTGCTGACCCCTCTTCAAGGTTAACACATTCTCTGTTTAAGTATGTTAATATTTTCAATTAGGTTATAGCCAAGTTCTGCTGGCAGGGAGCCGTTTCTTCTCTTTAAGGTGACTTTGAAGACTCTCTACTGATCCATTACTTGCTAAAATAGAAATCTTGTACTCCTAAAGAGAAAGTCTATATTTTTCTTTTTAAGTTCTGAGGAAAGCCTTCATTGTTTCTCCCAGCTAACAAGGCCTCAAGCACCTCCCCAATCTCACCAGCAACTCCTTCAGTCTCCTGTGCTGGGTCCATTAACGTGAGAGTTCCCAGGGACTTGGTCCAGGGCCCTTCCCCCTTCCATCTTCTCTCTTCTTGCCAACCTCAGGTCATCCCACGACTTTAGTGCTGTCTATATGCTGAAGATTCCCACATTTATGTCCCCAGTCCAGACCTTTCCCCCAAGCCCAAACTCAAAACCTCCATCTGTCAATCCAACACTACCAAGTGGATATCTGTTAAGCTTCTCACACTTAACGGATCCGTAAACAAACTTCTAACTGAGGTCATCACGGATTGTCTCTTCACTAAGACGTTCCTTTCTTTCTCTCACCGCTACACCAGCAGATCTTGGCAGCCTTATCTTCAAAATGTGTTCTGAGCCCACCAGGCCCCACCAGCCCCATCACTGCCTCGGTCGTCTAACCCTCCATCATCTCTCCTTCGCTACCGCCTCTGAACTGCTTTCCCTGCTTCCAATCTTGCTCCCCTAAAACTTATTCTCAGCAGTCAGCTGACCCTCTAAAAACAAACCAGGTCTGATCCAGCAAAGAAATGAGTGCCTCTGTCCCACAGAAAGACAAGCACAAGTATTTTCACAGCAGCTGTATTTGTAATGTTCAAAAACTTCAACTATCAACCAGAAAATGGTTAAATTTGGATAAACTAATAGTGGCATATTGATATAAGGGCGTGCTATGTAACAATTTTATGCAATGGCATAAAAAAGGTCTCACAAACAAATAATGAAAAGAAACCAGACCAAAAAGAGTACATACTATATGACTGCATTTATGTAAAGTTCAAGAAAAAGCAAATTAATCTACAAGTGATAGAGAAAATAGTGGTTGCCCTGGGAAGTGGGAATTGACTGTGCAGGGGCAGGAAGGAGCCTTCTGGGCACTGTGCTACCTCTTGACCTGGATGGTGGCTATAAGGGTGAGTACATATGTGAAAATCCACTGGAGATGTGTGTGTTTTTCTGTATATATACTACATTTTTTAAAAAGTTTTAATGAGGTCTTATCACTTTCCTTTCTTCAAATCCCCCAGTGCCTTCCCATTATACTGAGAATTAAATCCAAATACCTGCCCTGGCTGGTATGGCTCAGTGGATTGAGCGCCACCTGCAAACCAAAGGGTCACTGGTTCAATTCCCAGTCAGGGCACAGGCCAGAGGTTACAGGCCAGGTCCCCAGTGGGGTGCTTGCGAGAAGCAACCACACATTGATGTTTCTCTCCCTCTCTTCCTCCCTTCCCCTCTCTAAAAATAAATAAATAAAATCTTTAAAAAAAAATCCAAATGCCTAACCAGGGCCTAAAAGGCCCTGCATGATCTGGCCCCTGCCTGCCTCCCCGACCCCTTCCTCACCTCTCTCCAGGGCTTCAGCCTTGGTGGCCTTGCTGCAGTGCCAAAAACGCTCCGAGCACATACTGAGGGTCCAGCTGGCTGGACTGCCTTCTCCCAGATCTTTGCCTTGTCATTCAGGTCTCTACTCAAAAGTCACCCCCTCCGACCAACCTATCTAAAAGACCTAATTGCATCCCTCCCCATTTCCCAGTTGCTAGCCTATCACTCTGCCTTATTTTTTTCTTATAATATATCCCTATCTAAAGTTATTTTTATGTTTTTATTTTTTGTCTTCTCCTACTTAGATTGTCAGTTCTAAGGGAGCAAGGACCTTATCTGGTGTATTTACTGCTTTTTACCCAGTATCCATTAAGGAAACACTTAATGAAGGATTATTCCAAATAAGTTAAATATTACCTTTAGTGCATGTGATAAACCTCTTCTTACTCCCACTAAGTATCAGTGTTGAACCAATAGGTAAAGAATTTCTGTGAGAAGAATATAAATTAATCACTGCCCACCGGGACTTGCCCCAAATTTTAGTCTAGATAGACTTTTCCTGTCCTCCCGACTCAGCTTCTCTCCACAAACAGCTCACACTGTGTGAGGGCGTTAGTAGGACTGTGGCCCAGGAGGCAATAAATAGATATTTAAGTAATGGTGATTATATTGTTAGAGCATTTACCTGACTTGGGCACTTTTCTGACCACTTTACATTAACTTGTCCCACCTCCCCATTAATTCTATGACGTGATCAGCATTTCCAGATGATGAGATCGACACACTGATTGGTTAAGTAACTTGATATAGTCACACAACTCAGAAATGGCAAAAGGATTTGGGCAATATAGATCCAGAGCCCTTGTTCTTTTCCAACGTATCATTTTTAAGTGTATAGTTCTGTGAGTTTTAACAAATGAATATGCCATGTAAGCAACTCCTCCATTAAGATAAAGAACATTTCTGTCCTGGCTGGTGTGGCTCAGTGGATTGGGTGCCGGCCTGCAAACCAAAGAGTCATCGGTTCAATTCCCAGTCGGGGCACATGCCTCGGTTGTGGGCCAGGTCCCTAGAGGGGGGCACATGACAGGCAACCACACATTGATGTTTCTCTCCCTCTCTTTCTCCCTCCCTTCCCCTCTCTCTAAAATAAATAAATAAATACAATCTTTTAAAAAAGAAAATACCCCAAATGTTCCAATATGTACCTCTGTGGTCTATCTCCCCATCCTTGACAACTGCCGATCTCCTTCCTGTCACCGTAGACTAGTCTTCTGGTTTCATATCAGTGGATTAAGAAAGCAGGTGAGTCTCTGGCTTCTCCTCAGTTTTCCAGGGTTTTTAACCACTGCCTTATACGGCTTCCTGAGGTAGCTTCTTTCCCCACTTACCCATCAAATTGACAACTCTTCAACAGCGGCCACCCATCTGTATTCTACCACTGCTTCCACCCACCCGGCTCCAGGCATCTGAGATTGTGAGGATGCAGAAGGTAAAGAGAGACAAGACAAGGTCGATGATACCACCTCTAAGAACCTTAAAGTCCCAAGGAGAGATGCTAACAAGTGAAACACCAAAATTCCATCCTCTAGGAATTTATAATCCAGTTAAAGAGCGAGGATACCTCATATAGAAAGCCAGTAGCAAAAGCAAAACATTCATTCCTTCAAGAAGTATTTACTCAATAAATATAACATAGTGTAATGTGATTAAGCAATTGGCTCTGGAGTCCAGACGACTATTGGCTCAATTATTGAATCCACCACTTCTTAGCATGTGACCTTGGTCAAGTAACTTGATACCAGTTTCCTGATCTTAAAATGGTGGTAATAACAGGCCCTGGCCCAATGACTCAGATGGTTGGAGGGTCGGCCCATACACCAAAAGGTTGTAGGTTCCATCCTGGGTCAGAGCACATACCTAGGCTGGGAGTTCAATCCCCAGCTGGGGCGCGTACAGGAGGTAACCAATCCAAATGTTTCTCACCTCTCTCTCTCTTTCTCTCTCTCTCCCTCCCTCTCTCTCTAAAATCAATAAATATATCCTCATATGAGGATTTAAAAAACAATAAATGAGGGTAATAGCAGGACGTACCTTGGAGGGTTGTTGGGAGAATTAGTGTGGCAATGCACGTCACGCACTTTGTATGGCACCTGTACCGAATGAGCGTCCTAAGCCCTCTAACAGCCTTGGTGCATTTGACACAGAGTAAGAATTCAGTAAATATTAGTCATTATTATTTTTACAATTATTGTATATGCCAGGCACCTTTCAACATTCTCGGGAGATACAAAGTAATAGAATGAGATCCCTTAAGGATTCTTAAGGGTTTTGGTTTAATGCAGTGATACTTAGATTGGGATCCATGAGCCTTCTGGAATTTTTGCTTCAGGATATTGGCTATTTGTGCATACATGTATTCTTCTTGGGCACGGTTCATAGTTTTCGTCCTACTCTGAAAGGACTGCCTATGGCCCACAAAACATTAAAAACCCCTGGTCTAGAGCACACATTCCCAATGGGGCTGATATCCTTCCCCAGAGTCAAAAATTGGTTCAGGAGGAGGTGGGAACCTTAGATATTATAATGGTTTATGTCCCTCCAAAAGGCCATATCGTATATAAGCAGATATACAGCATATCTATGATATTAAAATTTTGTACATGGGGAGGTCAATTAAGAAAAATATCTCCTCAGGGGGGCAATAATAAAACAGGTTGAGAAACCTTGGTTTAGTGAACAGTAAAGTGAATAATAAAGTACCTCAGTGGACAAGCAATACTCACTATTCCAAGAACTGCTGAGCACCAGAGTCTGAAAGAGTTACTGGGTGGAGAGCTAGAGTTTGGGGAGCCAAACTTAATGACTAGAGGAGGCACTAAAAAATGATTACTCAATGAATGAGAGCTCAGCGATTCTGAGAATGAAGGCCTGAGATAACAGTGGCCCCAAAGAGAGAGGTAGGCACCAATTTACTCTCTGATGCTGTGACTTCATCAATGTGCAATCAGCTAACAGCCAAAAATACCACACAGGAGCTTATGTGAAAGAACAAGCCAGAAATGTGAGGATCATCAGCATAAGGATAACAGTTGTTGAAGTCCTCACTGAGGATCAGTTAAGAGTCAATTCATTTGATAGGCAGGGCGGCAGAAAGGACACCGAGACTGAGACAAAACCTTCCACCACCTGGGGCCGCTCCAGTGAGGGCTTCCTACACCTGGGGCCAGGGGCCCGCTGCTAGCCCTGCCAGGTTCCAAGTGCCCCTGCCACCTCAGCTTGTGACCACATCAAAGCAACTTTATAGTAGAGCTCTGTTTGAAATGAAGAGGCCAGTTAATCCCATTATGACTTAGAAGCTGGCATCCCGAGACACTCATGGTATGAAATATCACGTCTAATCCTCCCCGAGCTTTAGACATACATAACCAGACACTCAGTGACTCTGCCTGCACATCTCACAACTCACCTCAGTCATCTGGTCCCAAACTGAATGTTACCATTTCCATCCTGCCCCCAAATTCACCCTGCTGCCCATTCTCACCCTTGATCCCACTCTCCCCTTTGTTCCCTATGTCCAAACTGACACCAAGGCCTACTATTTTGCCTTTTAAACACTCCCCAGTGCATTTCTTCATCTCCATCCCAACTGCCGCTGTAGCCCTCACGTGGGGCCGTCTTTATCTCTCACATCTGCCTACACTGCTACCAGTTCTAACGTGAATCAGCCACTCCCTTGCGGAAACCCCTACTGTGGCTTCCATCACGGGTAACAGCTCCCCCACGAATGTTTTAGCGATGTGCTCAGATGTTCATTCCCTCAGCACTTTGGGCTGCAGGGCAGAGCCTGAAGCAGCTAAAATTCCTGGACCAACTGCCTGCAGCCTGAAGCAGCCACCTCCCTTGCCCTCAGTTTGCTGTTTCAAATGGTTCCATGCACAATGTGAAGGGCTGAGAAGCACTGATCTGTGGCAGCTCCCGGAGGGCTCTGACCTCCTGCCTTCAGCGCCAGCTTTAATGTGCTCCACACCACCCTGTTTATCAGTCTCTCCTTCTGCTCAGAAATCTCCCATGGACCTGGAATGAACTTCCCTTTCACCTTTCCCTGAGAAACAACTACTTTTTCTTTAAATTACATTCAACTAGCACTTTTTTTCTAGGTGTTTTCTTAGATAGCCTTCCTCGCGCTCTGAAAATATTGTTTCATAATAAATCCTGTCCATCTGCAACTGGAGAACAGAGCAGCCTTGCTCACCTTTGCATCTTCAGCTGCTCCTGCAGTCCCCGTGGTACCGTTGCAATGTCACATGACAGAGGAGGGTACAAGAGAACGAGAGCCAGGCTCACCTTTTCTGGCCTAGAGTTTAGGAAAGTTCATGGTTACTTAAGTCAGAAAAAAGCTTCAAGAAGGGGGTGATATAACTGGATGAAATGCGACAAAGAACACAGAGAAAAGGCCATTGGATTTAGTGTAGTTACTGAAGTCTTTGAGCAGATTCCAATGTGAGGTAAATCAGATTTGGAAAGACTGATAATGAGAATAGGAAGATACAAATCCCTCACCCGAGACGTCTGGTCGTAAAGAACAGAACAGTGAAGGTTTCCCGAGTTCCTCCAGCCCCAATTCCTACTTGTTCTGCAGCTGTGCAACAGGTATATGGCTCCCAGGAAAAACACACTGCACAGGTAGTGTGCTCAGAGAAACCCAGCTTTCCTCCACTCTCCTCCCTCCCTCCCCTAGTTGTATCAGTTCCTAGTTTTTGACTTACCCTTGCATTTCCTAAATACAAATAAATACACACACATATACCACCCACAGAAAGGTAAGGTGGCACACTATACATTGTCACGCATGTTATTTTCTCCACTTAAACTTTCCTGGAGATCTCTTCCCAACAGTATGGAGTGTCTTCCTCGTTGCTTTCTGCTGCGGCTCCATACTCCATTATGTGGACTTACCAGTGTATTCAACCCGTCCCTTAATGATGGGTATGAGCTGCTTCCAATCTAGTTACTACAAACAGTACTACAATGAATAGCTTTGTCACGTTGCTTCATAGTTTCGCCTACACATCTCCAGGAACTTTATTTCTGCTCTCACTTAATACAATAACCCTGTGCCATTGATACTAAGTCTCCACTCAGAAACTAACTGCATAAGCTTGATGCAGGAAAACAATCTCCGTGACAGCGGGCCCACGTTGCAGAATGAGTCTTTAATAAAAACGTGGAACAAACACCCTCAATCCTACATTACCATTCTTCTCCCAATATACAGACATTTCTTCTTACAGAAAAAGACAAAAGTTACATTACCAAGGAAAACACTACAAAGAATAAACAATGAGTTGTTTTATTTTCTCTGCATTTGCAAAAACACTTAGGACCAACATAGAAAAAATAAAATAAAACCTCCTGTGGAAAAAAAAATTAGACTTAAAAAAAAAAGGCCTAAGAGATCAGGGCCTTAACCCCAAGAAGCTACAGCAAATCTGATTGGTCCAAGGAATACAAAAGATATTGCGGAGATATAACACAAGGAAGAAGAATGAGAAATTACTGAGGGAGAGGGCCTCGAAGTGGGCCACGAGGGGGAACTGGAGGCCGAGGAGTGGGTCTGGGTGGAGGGAGGGGCCCCCTCTGGTAGCCATAGGGTGGGGGTCGTGGAGGGCCAGTGTACCCATGAGGGGGCATCAGTGGAGGAGGTCCACGCATACCATGGGGAGGCATAGGACCTGGGTGACCTGTAGGAAGAGAAAGAGAAGTTAGTCAAAGTAATAAACAGAGTTGATGCTGGGAGAATACAGGGAGAGGACAGACAGGGACACAGGGAGAAGAGAAGACAAAGCAGGGGAATGGGGTGTGACAAAGCCAGCCACAAGAACAGAGGATGAGAGAGGTGGCTGGGCCTACTCACCCATGGGTGATCCAAATGGAGGTCCTCGGGGAGGCATGCCCATCGGAGGAGGTCCGGGATGAGGCATTCCAGGTGGCGGTCGAGGTGGCGGCTGCCCCCCAGACCCTGGGGGCCCGGCATGAGGGTGTCCTAGGCCATGAGGGCCGTGGTGGGCCAGCTGCATCTGAGACATCCCTGTGAGAACAGAGACACACAGAGAAAGGGTAAGAAAATGAAAGAAAACAAGGGAGAGAATGAAGTAACATCAGGAAAAGTATGAAAAGTAAGGCTGGTCAAGAGTACCCTTACCCTTGACCCCATTCCAACAGTACACACCAGCCACTACCAAAAAAGTCCTCACACTTCGCGTGCTCCTTCCATGACTTTGGCATTGCAACAGTGCTGCAGAAGTATTTAATGGAGTGACTTAATCTATCCATAGGATTCGGGAAGGTAGCAGAGAAACTGTCTGAGTAAAGATCTATTTTTGGAGGATGAATAAGAATTCTTCAGGGGGACAGAGCGGGAATAGACATCAAAGGCAAAAAGACAAGAACCATAGGTATGTTGAGCAGCACAGTATGTTCCAGAAAAACCACGTGGGAATCAGGGGCCAGATCATGAGAAGCTTAGACTCCTGTGGTGACCAGTTTGGGATTCATTCTATAGATAAAGGCAATTTTGAGCAAAGGTGTGCAAACATCTGTGTTTTAGAAAAATTACCCTGTGAAAGTGGATTAAAGGTAGAGAAAATTGGAGTCAAAGTGTGAGCTAGGAAGTTCCTACAATAAGTTAGATGTGAAATAATGAAGATATAAAAACCTGAACTAGGGCACTGATGCCAAAGATATTAGTATGTCTTGGTGTCAAGAGTGGGGTGGTAAGGAATAGTTAAACATACTTCCCAGATTTCTGAGTTAAGCACCTGTAAACACAGACTATTAGAGGAAAAACAGAGTTGCAGGGAAAGAGCAGAAAAGTGGAGCCGTCTGTTCAGTAACAAGGGTCTAGAAGGTCACTAACCATGAATCAGAGCTACAGATCTGGAAGGCACCAGTGAGCAAGTGCTGGAACTATGCAGATACAAATGGAGAAAAGGGAGCCTATTAAGATGGCTGAGACTGAGGTGACAGAAAGATAAAGGGAGACTCCAGGAAAACCAAGAGACAAGATTTTCAAACAAAAAGACATGGCCAACCCACAGACACATACAACAGTGTGGTGACTACCAGAAGGAACGAGGGGTAGAGGAAGGCAAAAGAGGGGAAAGGGGATAACTGATAATGGGATGTATTCCAGAATTGTACACTTGAAACCTACATAGTTTTATTACCCAATGTCACCCCAATAAATTCAGTAAGAATTAAAAAAAAATACATGGCTAGTTTTGATTAAGTAAGAACGAAGGTCAAACCAGATCAAGCAGAAGTGTTCCCTAGATTTGGCAATTGGGTCACTGCTTTGGGATGAAAGTCAGAGGACAGAACGGAAGTGAAAGGCAAGGGAACAAAACCCAACCAGGGTAGTTATATCCTTTGGAAAAACTTAAGAAATGGAGATAAGATGGTAGTTGTTAAAGTACACAGAATAAAATATTTTGTGTTTGTTTTTATAAAAGAATGTCTGAAGGAAAGGAAAGCTCTGGAACTATGTAGTATGGTCAACGGGAAAAGGTCAGCAGCATAAGTGCTGATAGAGCTCCTCTTCCAAGCTCCTCTCTCCCTTTCTCAGCAAAGAATACCCACCTGGATGGGGCATCCCACCCGGAGGAAATGGGTGAGGATGTGAGTGTCCGTGTGCAGGATGTCCAGCCCCTGGGGTTCCTGCTGAAGGGGGGCCATGTCCTCCAGCCCCAGGAGGCATAGGTGGTGGGGGCATCGCTGGGGGTATCCCAGGTGGAAGGGCCCCAGGAGGCGGCACTGGGGGTGGGAAGGAGCCAGGAGGAGGCATGCCTATAGAGGAAATGGAAGAAAAGTTAATGAGAATATCTTTAAAAAGCCTATTCCAATATGGCCTCTCAAGGCAGGACACGCTCTTTTCTCCCCCTCCCAGCTCTCTAAAGTCAAAGCAATGTAAGCCAACACAACTTCAACCTCCTGGAGAGACTTGGCAACTTTCCCCCCCAGCACAACCATCACCCTTCAATCCCTTCGCATCACCCAACGACTCAATGTCCTCCTTTGTTGGTTTTTTTCCCTTCTTCCTGTCCTATCCCCACAAACCCCAAACAAACATATTCTGAATCACAAGCTTTACCTGGTGGAGGAAGCCCAGACCCCAATGATGACACCACAGGATTGGGGGCAGAGGGTGGAGGAGGTGCATCTGCAAACAGCTGATGAGGACGGTCAGCCTGGGAGAGTGGATTCTGGGCTGCCAGAAGTCGTTCGGCTGCTGAGCCATGGCGCTCACCCTTGGAGTCCTTCTTGAAGGCATAGGACACAGTGATAGGGCGGTTACAGAGGTACTGCCCATTCATAGCCTCAATCGCTGCATCCGAAGCATCAAACGAAGCAAAATTAATAAAGGCATAACCTTTGGAGTTGCCTGTGTCAGGGTCCCGCATGATCTTGGGGGTTTGTAAGATGACCCCAAAGGCACTGAAAGTATCATAAAGCAACTTCTCATCAATCTCTGGGTCCAGGTTCCCAATGAAGATGTTGGCCCCTACATCCAGATTTTTGTTGTGAGCTGACGCCTTGTTCACCCGGATGGGCTTCCCATAGAGTTTGATCATGTTCATGATCTTAATGGCATAGTCAGCATCTTCCTCACTCAAGAATTCCACAAAGCCATAGCCTGCAGAAGTGGAAGACAGGAGGTTAAATAAACAAAGTGATTCAAAATGGGGTATAAACTCATCCACCTTCAAAAACACAAAGAATAAGAATAACCTCACTTCAATTGAGAAAGGTCCCAGAAACAAACTGTGAGCTAGACTTAAGAACTGCTTCTCAGCCTCGTAGCTAAGGTCAAGTGTATACACTTAAGAGAACGAAATGTTTAGGTTGCTTATTCCAAGACAGTTGTGAATGGTGCTGGGATGCTCCGGAGTCGTTTGTCCCCTCAGTGCATAAATGCACCTCTTGTCACGTACTCACCTTGGTGCTGACCAGTGACTCTATCCTTTGGCATGTGGGTGTTAACTACTGGCCCGGCCTGGAGAAACAGCTCCCACAGCAGCGGTTCGCTAACCTTCTCGTCCAGGCCCCCCACGTACACAGTGGCATCTGGATGGTGGGAGCAGGAGGTTAGGGCAGAGATGAGTATGACAAGAAAGGAGATGACAGGAACGTGAAGATGAAACCCAGGAGGATAATTGGGGGTGGAGACGGAATACAGGATCGAAAAGAAAAAAAAAAAGACGTTAGATTAAGCCCTTACATCTCTCTCTTTATAGGAACTAGAGAGTCTTCTTAAATCTGAGCTAGAGTTCTGCTGCAAATTCCCTTCATGAACAATTTTTTGTTTTTTTGGTTTTTGAGTGGAAAGGCAGAAGATTGGCCAATCAAAGCGTCACACCTACAGGCCTTAGCCTGAACCCGGCCACCCGGCCCCCAGCAGGCACGAGGTCTTACGCCCTCCGGGGTGGCCCAGCCGCCCGCACCCGGGAAAAAGCCTAGCGGCCATAGTCGAGGTCCCCCAGCCCCCCTAGACCCATTCCTGACTCGTTCCCTCCAATCACCCTGGTTCCGCTCAGAGATCGGCCCGGCCGCCATGGCGAAGTCGCTCCCGCCGTCTCCAGGCAGCGACTCCGCCCCCCGACCTCAGTCACTACTTCCACTTCCGGGGCGAAGGAAGACGTGAGAGCGGTGGGCGGACAGCGGCGGTAGGCGGAGCCGGAAGCGGCCGCGGCCATTTTAGAAGCCGCTGAGACTTGCGGCCGTGCTTTGACCGAGTCTTTCCATCGCTGGTCCTTCCCTGGGGTGTCGCTGGAGCGCTCTGGGTGAAGGCAGAACGGAAATGCCCTGATCCTTTCAAGGCAGTGTGAGACGTTACAGGATCACACTGCTTCCAAAGTGTAAATTTGAAAGCTAAAGGAACAAAACTTTATTTTTCATATATTTTGTTCCCCGGAGAAGGGTGTGTGAGGAATCTCCCAACGCAAGGACTCGGCTGCCTTGGGGCGCGAAGGCACCCCCTCCACCCCCGTTTGGCAACCCCGGCCTGGGCTTGAGTTAGTACTTCGTCTCTTTCAAGTGAGAGATTGCAAAGTGTCGGAGCTGAAGTGACGTCTCAGTTGGCCTCGTGGTTACAGCATAGGGAGCTGGGGGGAACCTGAGGCTTACAGATGAGTGTGACCGAAGCTGAGATGTGCCTCAACCCCCAGAACATTCCCGGCTCCAGCAGTCACTTCTTGGATGTGCTTTTGCCCCATCTGTCCCTAAATAGGCACAGAAAAGAACCCTTTCTCCAAATTGCGTGTGAATTCTGCAGACCTTCACCTGACTCATCCCCTCATTTCCTCGCCAGTAATGTGAGTGCCATCCTCTCGGGTCACACCGACCCCTCTCACCTAGGAGCCTGTATTCAGACACAAGAAACAATGCCAGCAACACGTATAAATACTGTGCTTTAATGAAACCCTTAAATAGAAATGTCACTACAAAAATATACAATTGGGAGAGACAGGATGTCCCCCATATCTACTCCATACCCATAGGAAGCTGTAAGGGAAGAAGTAGAAATTGGAATTAAAGAAGCAGTAAGAGGGTGTGAAAATGAGGTTTGTAAGGCCATCCTGTTGGGACTGATCTCACAACAGCTGGATATCCAAAAGGGATAGAATTGCTTTGAAAAAAGAAGTGATCCTGTTCTGGATCGTTTTTTGTTTCTTAATTCTTCAAATCACAAGAAACTCTAAACTCTTGGGGAAGGAAACAGGACAGAGCAAGAGTTGGAGGTTAGCACCACCCATCTGCAATGGAAACTCAAGTCGGGGATTTTGTTTAAGGGCTGGGGTGTGAAAGCTGAGGCAGCAAGACCAGATGGGAAAGTGGAAAGGATTAGACAGAACCCTCCCTTACCCCTGCCCCGACCATCTTTTTTCCTGCCCATGACAAAGCCAGCAATTTCAGCGCGATTGGGAATTTGGATCTCTTTTCTTGGAGTGATCCTCAGGAGATATTCTTGGCGTCCATTTCCTTAATAGCTCCTGAAGATGGGCTAGCTCATCCTGGAGGCCAGTTATTGTGGGAGCTGAGAGGCCCATCTGGGAAGGGAGTGAAGAGAGGCAGAGGAAGATTATTATTGCAGCTCTAGCTTTCTGCTTTTAAAATCTTCACTACTTCTGACGTTTTTAACTCCCATTCTCTAACTATACCCTAGGTTCCACTCAATCTGAGCCACAAAGCTTACCCCACGCACCCACGCTCCCAATCGTATCTACTTTGATACCAACATGAATGGTACTTCACTTCCCAGTTTCCCCAGTCCCTTGCTTTTCCAGCTTCTGGAAACATCTGGTTTCTCCTGGAACATCTGGTTCAGCAATCAAACCTTTCTCCCACCCCAGTCCCTGCCTTCCCTTCTCACCTGGACCTCAGGCCTTCCCCTTAGGTAGCAGCGTCTCCAGAGCCTGATCTGGGGTCCCAAGTATCCAGGCAGCAACAGCCCCGAGGGTAAAGGGCAAGCTCCCCAGTGTGAGGGGAGCCCCCACTCCTGATCAGCCAGACTTTCTGAAGAAATAGCAGGTCGAGGGAGCCAACGAGAAGGGACTGCCAGCAGGGAAGGACTGTCCCGCCAAGGACAGAGCTGATTCAGGGGAGTCAAGGCCCCTCTAGAGAACAGCCATACAGAGCTGGGAGGTCTAGGAACCATGAAGCTTGGCTAAAGGGGAAAGGAAAATCAACTAGTGACCTAGAAACCAGGTGACCCAGTTTCCCCAAATTGGGTTGGGAAGGCCTGTCCAGCTACCCGCACAGTCACTGCACTAGTGATGGAACTACAAGCCTCCCACTGAGAACTCTAACTTTCCTCTTCATTGGGCTTCAAAGTAGACCTCAGGACTGACTAAAATTGATTTTAGGGAAACTTGTAAAATGTGTGCATGAGACAAGATGAGGAGGACCCAAAGGATGCCCTCTGCTATTCTAGGATTTCTATCTTCCTGGGGACAGTCAAGGATAAGTGACAGCTACAGAAGAGGAGTGGGGTAGCTTTCCCTGGGGACTCAGATACTGTGTCTTTCAGCTTCTCCCCATCCATTAGGATGAGCCTGTGAGAAAGTCAGGGGATTTTAGACACCTCACCTGCTGTCTAGGGAGCCAGGAATCTGGGTAGTATTTTGGGTCATAGCCAGGATTACGGAACTGTAGAATCTGTTCATTGCTGTAGCGTAAATCCCAGTCCCAGACAGACAGCTGTGGGTCAACAGAGTTCCCCGTGGGGAGCTGGGAGTACCCTGGGGTATAGACTTGTTTACAGGAGTTGAACTGGACAAAAGAAAACAAGAAAAGGGATAATTAAACAAAAAGTACATAATCCCTCTCACAGACCTAGAGAGAAATCATGAAACTCTCATCTCTTACTCCAGGAGTCAGATGTAGGGTGAAACTCCAGTCCTGAGAGAGCACCAACCTCCCCCCTTCCCACCCACAGACCTCACTTTTCATAAATCAAGACTGAACTTCAGAAAGTACTTCTCAATGGGGGCGTGGGGAGGGGTTGTGGAAGACAAGTCAATAATGGAAGTCACTGACCTGTCCATTTTGTTTTCCACGCTCCCGGGGAGTGTCTCTCAGGAATGTAAGGGTGTCAGGAACCCTGACACTGTCATGAAGAGCGAGAAGGAAAAACTCCGAGAGTTCAAACTCAGCAGGAAACTGCTGGAGGAGCTGCCACACACAATCAAGGAAGAGGAGAAACACTGGGGCCTGAGAAGAGGGAAATTAAGAGGTTGGAAGAGACTATGGGAACCTAAAGGGGGAGAGTGATGAAATGAGGGGGACATGGGGAACAGGGGCCACTAAGAAGATCAGGACAAGGAAATCTGAATTGAGCACAGTAGGGAGTGTGGTCCCTCATCATCTGTGTCTCCCTTCAAACTCGGTTCAACCTCAGGACCCTTAGGACCTGATTCACTTCCAATGGATTACACTATATAATTTTCAGATCCTCTTACTTCTTTAGTAATACTGCCCCCACCGAGTACCCTCCCAAAACGTTCTCACCTTTTCACTGACCCCAGTTCCCCCAAGTCGGGTCAGGAAGGGATGTCCAGCTGCCACCCACTCTCGCTGCACTAGTGATTGGAAGCCAAGCAGTGTTCGGGCTTCAGGGGCTGAAAGCAGCTGGACGAGTGAAGAGAGGAGGCCATTGAAATCACGATCACCGCGCTCTGGGTGACGAAGAGGGAGAAGGGACAAAGAAGGAGGGGGCAAGAAACTAGGGCAGAAGAGAATGAGAAAAGGAAACATGGCAAGAAGCGAGAGGTACAGAGGGGAAAAGTTTGGGGTAGGCAGGATTGAAAGGGCACATAGAAGTGAAGACAAAACAAAGATCTTGAATGATTCATTTCATAGACTCCTCCTGGATAGAAATACCCAGACTCACATGTAGGGGGCAGCATTATAAATTTCAAACCAGCTTCCACATTGTCCTTCCCATTCCAACCCCAATCCCCATCCACTGATGAAAGGATGGGAACAGAGTCTGGAGAACCCTTGTGTTAGAGATCACAAGCTGTGGTGGGGAGGCACAAGTAGCTCTGAAGGATAAGTTAGAGCTCATGGGTAGTTCCTAGTAAAGGGAGAGAAGGGTGTCAGCCCTGGAAGGGGACAAGGAAGCCTTGTAAGTCTCCCTCCCTGAGCAGAACCCAGTCAGGTGGGTAAAGGAAAAAGTCAGGTAGGTAATTGAGTGAGTTGACCCAAGAAACTCACCTTGAAGTACTACAGAGCGAACTCTAGATGTCACTAAGACTGAGATGTCACTGGCCTTTCGAAGACAAGACCTGGAGGGGTGGGTGAGGAAGAGGAGGGGAAAATGATAAGCCTGGAAGAAGGTAGTGATGGGTCAAGGGATAAAACAGAGGCTGACTCCAAAATTCTGCCCCTTCTCCTTCTAAATAAGTCTTGGGAAACCAAGAAGAGTTCATGGAAGGCCACTCAGGAGTCCAAGTTAACAGGTTTGGGAGGGTTGAATTATAAGTCATAGCTAGAAAAAGAGGGAGTACCTGACATAGTCCAGCCATCGTGTCCCTTCCAGGGCAGAGAGCCATTTATCTTCAGCTACAGGTGAATCTGACAGAGAGTAGAGGGGTCAGACGGGTGAAGAGATCAGGAGAACTTGGGATTTGAATTCAAGGACTATAGCCTGAAGGGTTAAGAATAAATTAGGTGGTGGTTGCCTTGGGCTGGGGATAGGAATGAAAAGTAGCTTTAAATGGCCATGAGGTTTCTAGAGTTAAATTGTGGTGTTGTTTGTACAAAACTGTAAATTCACTGAATTGTACACTTAAGATAGGTGAAGGATGAATTTTAAGGTATGTAAATTATATCTCAGTAAAGCTGTTAGAAGAATACGTTGGGGTCTGGAAGACAGGAAATAGGTATGTGGGAGATGGAAGAGTTGAGTAGAAAACTAAGAATCATTGGGCTAAAGTGTTACTCATCTATCCCAGGCAAATGGCAAACCAGGTTAGGGTCAGCAGACCTAGGGGTGGGGGTCAGGGGTTAAAGGTTATTCTCACCAGGCAGGCAGAGGGCCCTCAGCCTCAGGTGGGCAACTTGGACATCTGCAAGACTAGGCAGCTCATCCATGGTATCTACCAGGACAACATCAGAATGCCCAGCCTGGAGCATGGACTCCACTGTTCTGGAGGGGAGGGAGTCAGAAAGTAAGGGAAGGCGTCTGCCCTAGACACCTAACCTTCGGTTCTTCCCATCAGCCATCCCTTACCTGATATCCTCCTTGTTAGGGTCACTGGCTGTGTAGAAGCCTCCACAGCGGAGAAGATCACTCCCCCCAGGGTGATGCCAGGACAGGCGCTTCAGATGGGTGAGAGGAGGATCACTGTGGGAGAACCTCCTAGCCCCACCCTACCCTTGCCCCCACACTGACCTCACAGGGTCCCCTCTCTCCACAATGACCCCTGACCTCCCATAACCCCCTAATCCCCAACCACTGCCCTGATCCTCACACTGACCGGTCCACGGCCCTGATGAAAGTGGCCAAAGGCTCTCCTGACCTCACTGTCCAGAGTTCGGATAGGGACCCAGAAGTAACGGGAGAGGCTGTAAAATTGAGAGTTATGTCACATCTTGACTCAGGGACCTCATAATGCAAAGCTGTGATTACAAGGATGCTGCTTAGGAGGGGATCATTCCAAGTGATCTCCGGTTCAGAGATCTAGGAGGTAAGGGGGATAGTTTCGTGGATGTCCTAGGAGCCTGGAGTGTGTGGGAAGCATAGCTTCAGAGAGTCAGGGAACTGTGGGAAGACCAAGAGGCTGCAGGGGTTGGGGTGGACTGGGGGGTCACCTGGTGGCTACGTCGAATCTCTCATTGACGAGACTGACCCTCCAGCCACTGGCTCCCTGCTTTTTCCTCTCAGTATCCCAGTCTTCTGATGTCTCCAAAAGGGGAACAGGTGGTTTTCTGGAGCCAGCACTCTGGCCTAGGGCAGGAGTGAGGCAGAGGGGATGAGAAAGAGGACAGCTTCTCAGCTCTTTTGTCTTCAGCCAGCCTCTCTTTTTCAGACCCTTTACCCTGTCCTTACCCCAGAGCACTCCCACTCACCAGCCTTGCTCAGGGTTATCCCTGCATACTGTTGGGCTTGACTGCTCTGAGCTCTGGCTTGGACAATGGCCATGGTCACCTGTGGAGGAAAGAACATCCCGTCCTTTTGGCTCAGACTGAAGTGAAAGGAAGGAAATGTGGCATATTGCTTCATTGTCTTTGCCACCAATAAAGAACAGCCGAGACAGTCCCTAACAAAGGGAGTTGAGGTCAGGAAAATACATCTAGAACCACAGAATTACAGAGTGTTAATTCTGGAAGGAATTAAGAGTACTCTTCTCCAACTCTCCCTGTTTTTCAAAGGAAGACAATTGCCCACAGGCACATGCTTGACAATGGCATAGGTGGGCTACGATTCAGGCCCTTCACTCTCATTGTACTGTCATTTATCCCAGCCTTTCAGCCACTCCTTGGGGAAATAAGCAGAGAGACTGATGAGAGGAATTCTGGGAAATAGGGAGTACTGGGAAGTGTCAGAGAAAGGACCTTAAGGTTCTCAGGGAAGGAGGGGTTTTGGGGTTGCAGGCCTCTTACCTGAAAAGCCTGAGGCTCTAATCCTCCAGTCTCAAAACCAACTCTGAGCAGCCGGAAGTCTCGGCCATGAATCAGGATCTCCTCAGGGATAAATTTAAGCAGGGACCCTGGACGGTGGAGTTGAACTCGAGACAGGCTGCTCACTGAAGTCAAGAATAGAGAGCAGTGTAGCCAGGGATCAGGGTCCCTGTAGGAGGAACTCTTCCTGCCCATCCCACTGCATCCCTGGCTGCCCTCTGAGAATAGAGGAAGGGTTGAGGAGGGGATTCAACACCCCCAGCGAGCTCCTGCACCAAAACCCCACTTACCAGCCTCTAATCGCCCAATGTTGGCCAGGGCAAAATCATACTCACTGCTCAGGGGAGTCTCCTAGAGGAAGCACATGACATGCTAAAGACATTTGAAATCTCACATTCTATCTCGGCAGCCCCTCCTCACCTTCCTAGGGATAGATCCCGCTGACTATCCCCGATACGTTCAAGAGAGCCTTTAAGAATAGCTCTCACTACCTCACTTCCTGCAATGTTTGCCTAATCCTTCTAGACTCCCCTACCCATTTCCTGCTAGCTCTCCTTTCCACTGGCCTAACCATCTCACCTGACTCCGCTGCCATCCACAGGGCCGGAAGGTGACCCTCAAGTTGGTGCAGATCAGGGTTCCAGGCAATTCAGGTTCCAGTCCCTTCCGCACCCCTGGGGCCCAGGCTAGGATCTGCTCCCCTACAGGAGAAGCCAGGTTATGACCATTCCCGGTGTTGTACACACGTGCACACCCACTCCTCTGAGACAGGAGGACCTCAGAGGGAAGATTAAGATCCTCCTCTAATTCCTAAGAATGAAAGCTTAAGGAGAGAATTTGTCATCTTTTACTCTAGAGCCTAGAACAGTGCCTGGCACATAGTAGGCACTCAAATATTTATTGAATAAATAAATAAATGACAAAAGGGGTAACAGCATCAAGAAAACAGAGGGACCATCAAGGTCCAAGCTCCCAGCCAGCTCTGGACAGTCAAGAGAATGAGCCTCACGCAGAAGAGGCACTCTGAGCCAGGAGAGGAATACAAAGGTATCTTTAGTGAAGGTATGAAACAAGGTTGCAGTAGGATGAAATCTGAGGGCGTTTCTGAAGATCAGAAGTACTGGAAGGACATTATTACCTGGGAGGCATCCAGAGGCCAGGCAACTGCCAAGCTGACGACTCCCAGGCTCCGGCATCCCACTCCCCTGGACAGACTTTGGTCCAGAGGGCTGTGAAGGGTGTAGGGTTAAACCCCAGGGCTCGCCAACCGTGGGGTCTGGGGATACCTGAGCAGCCACCTTTGGAGGTCTACACTCAGACTCTCAGGGGAAACTGAGATCAGTGGCTCTGGGGTGCTCCGGACCAGGGTTGGCAGAGAGTAAAGGGAGGGAGGGGCTGGTTAATGGATAATGAGACGATGAACTTGAGACTGAAAAAGACAGACCAAGCTCCATCAGCCAGAGTTGCTATGAGACACACCCTCCTCCGGTTCTAGATCCTTTTCTTCTCTTTTATGTCTACATCATCGCCACTCACACCTCTTGCTGACAATCCCTTCCCCAAAACCCACCTTTCCTCTCCTTACCCCCATCTCTGGCTCCTCCTTCTGGGGGGCGATGTTGAAACTCTGGCCCCGGCCCCCCCACCACATTTCTCCCGCTCCATCCGGAGACGGAGCAGTTAAGGGTGGGAAACCTCGAGGATGCTCAAGCCCCTGGGGAGAGGCTGGCTTTTTGTAGTTGAAAAGAGGGAAGTCAGGGATGGGGCAGAGGAACACTCAGGGAAAAGGAGCGTTTGAAGTGCACGGAGCACGATTTGGGGTCTTTGAAAGGTGTGTCCAGCCCAGCTAGAGGAGGCTCCTCAGAAACTTCAGTCGACTCTGGAGTGGGAGGGAGACACGCCCAGTCTCTTAAAGGAGTACACACACCTTTTTGGGAAAGTGGAGGGGAAGTGGAGGAGCCTGGGAAAGGTGAAGAATAAAACGGGGAACAGGGGGAAAAATAACCCAGATTCTTTACCCTGTTCCCAGCTCTTATTCACTTCCTGTTCATGAGCATTGGAGACTGTTTGAGGGGAGCAGTAATGTCGAGTATTAAACTGGAACAATTTGGGCCACTTCTCTAGACTGAGTGGTGGCTTTCCTGGGAAGCTTGGTTTTTTAATATCTCAAAAGGGGCGGGGGTGGAGGAAGTGGGAGGAACGCAAAAGTAGTTAAGGCCTCCTTAACGGCCACCCCTCACAGACCTAACAAAACGGGTTGGGCAGTAAATGGAAATTGGACCTCAGAGGAGTTTTGCCCGGAGAGACCCAAGAATTGGGGAGGGGTTCCAGTTAGTGTCTTTGTACAACCTTCTCCAGACACCGTGAAACATGGCTCGGGTGCAGGGTGCAGTGGAAAAGCGAGAAACTAAAGTCTCTCCAGGATGCAGACACAAGTGTGGGTATGTTCATGTGCAAGTTCTGGGGTGGGGGTGGGAGGCCCAAGGAAAAGATGCCACCACTTAATCCATCAAACACAAACACGGACACACACACCCAACCCCAGAAACCGGAGCCCACTCCAGGTACACGACTCCTCCCTCCAGCCCAGACACCAGATCTCCAAATTAATAATTCACGTTCGGGACTTTGAGAGCTGAGGGCTGGAGACCTCTGTTCAGTTCAACAAGCCCATTCCTGCTCCCTCCCCCTTGCAACCCTAGAAGCAAAGGTGGGGGAGGGCACTAGGAGGGAGAGGAACTGCAGGTAAAGGGGACTTGGGGAGGAATGCAAGGCAAAATCTTTATTCAGGTGTAAAAAAGACAGGAAATAAAATACAAAGTAAGAGTTAACGAGCTGCTGTTTTATTGATTTTGAGTCTGTACAGAGGCAGCAATCCTTAGGTGGGGCTCCAGTTTTCCAAAGTGTCACTATTCTCTCCAACCCCCAGCACACACACACCCTTCCGGCCTCAGCTTCTAAAGTCCCCTGTCTCGGCTGCAACTGTGGAAATAGTGAAAACACACATCATGAGGCAGGGAGTCAACCCGGTACAGAGAGGTATACACCTGCCACAAAGGTGGCCAGTCCCTGAGCCTGATTCTCCTGATTCTTGAGGTCCTAAAAGCTACTGAGCATCGCCAGCCCCACCTGCATTCCGTGGGCCTGTCTCTGGGAAAGAAAATACTTCCCAAGGTCTGTTGCAATAGAAGAGGAGTGTACAACTTAAAATGTCATTGTCCACCTTCCTCCCACCACCCTTCACTCACGAGCCTCATTCTATTAATACTTTGAGGTAAGGAACAGCAGAAGGATATGGAGAAAAACATCAGGGGATTGGGGGAAAGTCAGAGGCAAAAAAAAACAACAAAAACACCTGACTTGGATTAGTACCCAACCAGGCATGCAGTGGGGGCAGCAGCTGAGGGGTAGCAGCAGGACCACCCCTCACCACCCCACACACACCCAGTGGGGGCTCAGTGGGTGAAAGGAAGGGTGGAAAGGCAATGGGGCTGTATCAGATTTTTCCATTTTCAGAATCCTGATCTGGTTGCAGATTTGTGCCAAGAGTGAAGGCTGCAGGGAGGGGCAGCTGGAGCTGAGTGACTCAGAAGATGAGTCACAGATCCTTATAAGCCCAGAAAAAGGCCAAAGTCCTCCCCACCCCCACTCCTGTCAGTTCTGCTACCGTCAGCTCCCGTCCCTACCGGCCTTTCCCCATGAGGCCAGCGAAGGGAGGTGCCCTGGAAAGTGTCTACATGGGAGACTTCATAATAAATATTTTGTTCAACTTAAGTACATGGGGCAAACAACCTGTGACTTACAGGCTGGGTATCTACAAGGAGACACAGACTGCCTGTATGACTCACTGAAGCTACAGTTGAAGGGCCTGGCGTGAAAGACTTTAGAAAACTGTGGGTGCAGAGGATTCCAGGCCAGGAAGGGGCTTCTAATTGTCTTCTCACCCGTAGTTATGAGTCTGGGGCACTGACTCTCGGAGAAAGAAGACACCGAGTCCCGAGGTGTCTGAGTAACTCAGGGACAGTCACCTCAAGCTCCTTTATTGAGGAAGAAAAAACGCTGGTCATGTGGCTGTTTAGAAAGGAGTAGCAATGGTAAAAGCCAGGTTCTCAGAAGTCATTCAGTACCAGCTCCATTCTTTCCAGCTCGGTAGCACCTCCCAAACATACAACACGAAGTCACTGCTAATTTCTGTTTTATTGGTCTGGGAGCTTTAGTTTTGCCTAAGAAACCAACAGAAGAGGGAGGATACTTCCCTCCTGGCCCTAAAGTACTGTGTTTAACACCATCCCCACTCCACAAAGAGATTGAATCTTAAAAAAAAAAGTATATATATATACATATCTTTTTATTTTCATGACAGAATCCAGTATGTATGAGGGAAAAACTTTTGATCGAATCTTGTAACCTTCAATAAAACCAGCATAAATTAAGGGAGGATTTTGGAGGCCCATAGTTACTTGTTCCATCAGGACTAGGGTGAATTAGGGTGGAGGGGTGGCAGTCTTAAATCACAAAGGGGAAAACCTCCCTCTCCAATGAAAACCTCAGTAGGCACCCCAACGCCCGGGAGTAAAGGAACTAAGTGCACTTCTTTAAGCCTGAGAGACAATCCCCCCGCCCCTCCAGCTAGAGTTGTGGGGTCTGCCTCCCCCCTTCACCCACGGACCTCTCCTTAACTAAAGTATTTTTGCTCATTTCGTGTGCACGGTATGTACCACTCTCTTCCCCTCTCCCAACACAGTAATTGCATGGGCTTGCCTCCTCCACCCCCGTATCTTCCCAAAATACCACAAACCAACCCAATTTCATTTTCCAGGCGATATTCCTTCACCTGCCCCCCCCACCCCCATCCCACACAACCCTCCTCAAAGAAGAGAGCAAAACAAACCTTACTCATCCCTATGGAAAAACATCCATTGAATCAGGATCCCTCATCCTCAGAATGGAGAGGTTTTTTAATGGCTCAATAAATAGTTACCTTCCCAAATTAAGAAAAATATTAATTTATTTCTCAATAAAAAGCTATAGGGCCTAAATAAAGCCCTATTTTACCATACTCACCCCTAGGCCAACACCCAGAATTTCCATCTTTATTTGAAAGAGGTCAGAAGAAAATGGGATTGGTTAACTTACAAATCAAAATAAAAACCAAACGTGACACAAGGTTTCCGTTTTTGTTCATTTGTCCTCAGTTTTTTAAAACAAAAGTATAACCTAGAACTAGTAACAGAGCAAACTCAAACACAGCAGTCCAGTGGAGAATCAACACTTTCCTGTTTTACTCTCTGGGGAAGCCCCTGGCCTGGTTCCACGCCTACTGGTCCAGGCCAGAGCCCTGTGCTTTAGATGGATGCCTAGGAGAATGCCAGGTGAGCTGTGCACACTGAAGGTGAGAGTTCCAGCATCCACTGTGTGGGTGCGCATTAGGGGAGGGAAGCCCATGAGGTGGAGGCCTCACTAGTGTTCTAACCCGAGAAACAGGGCAAGGTGAGAAAGGCACTCGTTTGGGGCACATTTAAATGGTGCCCAAAACCCAGTAACCAAGACAATACTATAATGCAGTATTTTTTTAAAATCAAAACTAATGTAAAGAAGCCACCACAATGAACAAAGTGAAACAAAGACAGGCCTCAACCCCGTGCTTGCTCATCTCAGCCTTCCTCCCCTGGACCTAATCCGCCTCCTGTGCAATCCTGCTGTTAGGGTCATGATGCTCTGTTCATTATGGATTTTTTGCATTAGTTAAAGAAATATATATTGCAATAAAACATTATCTTGACTACCGAGTTTTTGGGGAACCTCCTAGGCTTCCTACCTGGGAGTGCTGGTCTCATACTAGTCCCAGCCCTGCCCAGAATACACACATGCCCTCCTTTGACCTCAGTGTTTCCTTAAAACCAGGCTACTTTCAAATAAAAGCTTAAGAATTCACAGCCATAGGAAATGATTAAATCAACAGACTATGAGATTTGGAAAATAAGTGACTTTCAAGTTTGAGGAGGAAGGAACCTTTCTAAAATGTGAGCAGTTCCAATGAAAAGGAGTCTCTTGGTGGCTTTGTTACCAAGGGGGGCACACGGTGACAACTTTCCTGATTGGGCAGAAGCAACATATGGCAAACACAAAGTCTCCCCACCACACTCCCCTGGCCCGTGCCTGCCTTAGATCACATGTGGGGATTACATTCCATGGGCTGGGTTGTAAGTACATACCTCCAAGTACAGAAAAATAGCCCCAGTTAGCGCCTGGACACTTAAGTACACTTATTCTCCTTCTGTGTATGTACCCAGGAGTGTATACAAATTGCATAGTTGATTTTTTTTTCCCGGGGGGGAAAAAAGGAAAAGGAAAATTGGCCCAGGATAGGTCCTCTGGTTTAAAGCTCTTAAAAACGGTGCTGGCCAGAGCACAGGCTGTCCAGACTTGTGCTTTGTGCAAAATGCAAAGGAGCTTCCCCCACTGCGTCCACAGGCCCACGCCCACTCCCTGGGGAAAACAGCTGGGTCAGGGGAAGGGGGAAATCCAAAGACAGATCTGATCACTGGGAGTTATCTGTGGTTGCAGTTCACCAAAAGAGATTTCTCTACCGACCTTTTTATAAATTGCCCCAGCCCCTACCCCATGTTTCAACATCAGTCCTATTATCAAAAATATCTCTTCTTACAAAGTATTTATTATTTTAATAAACTAACCACAGATTAAGGTCAGCTATGGCTTAACAAAAGAAGCCGGGATGTTAAATTCATTCTCTAAAAGTAGAGAGGAAGGAGAAAGAATCACTTAAATAGGAAAAAAAAAAATTATTTTTAAAAATGTTTTTGCTTGCTGGGGTCGTTTTTGTTTCTTTTCCTTTAAAAAAAGGCCAAAAAATAAGTCGCTTTCTACAGAAATGCAGCAGCAGAGGGTAGTGCTCTACTTGGGTTCTCGGTTTTGTGTGAAACAGTCTAGCCGAAGGTCTGTCCTCCCGCCCCTCCCAGGCGCGCTCAAACTCCAATACGTGGCTATTGCCGAGCAGTTAAAAAAGGTCACCTCCGCCCCAGTTCACCTGGAGAAAATGCCACACACACAGCCGCTCTTCTCATCACTCTTCTCCCTTCCCCGGAGGGAACTTTTCTCTTTTCCTTTTTTGAAAAATAAAACGAAAGTCTTTTTTAAAACAATCGCAACCTTCCTAGCTGAGCTCAGCCCTCAAAAAGGATGAGGAAAAGATAGGGGGCAACTGGCAGTCTCCTCTTGAACTGGAACAGATGACAGACGGTGTTTAGAAGGAAATAAAACTTAAGAGGAAAAGGATTCCCCTTTTAAGTTCTTCCCTTTCCCATCGCGATAAACCAATTTAAGCTACCTCCCTCCTAACAGGCACCCATAAACACACATTCTCTCTCCAGATTCTTTGGGAGAATATCCAACCCTGATCTCTATCTTAATTCAGATCAACAGCAAATGTGTCTAATTTCCCAGCTTCTCTCCACACCGACTCCACCACCATGTGCTCTTTTCCAACCTGAAAGAACTTTGGTCTGTTTTTTTCCTTTATTGACTGAGAACCACCTTTACCTGCTCCTTCCCCAGACGTCTGCTACCTCCCCACCCCACCCCCAAACCTGCCCCTACTGCTTTCCCTTAGATCCTGGGATGGACCCAAGGGGTTAGGAGACAGAATCACCATCCTCTCCCCTTGCACCTCCTCAGTCCCATCAAGTCAAGGTCTGCAAGGGACTCGTCCAGCCCTGGAGGTGCTGTCCACCCTGACCGTGCCTGCCGGCCTGGCAGCCCTCCAGCGCGCACACACTCAAGTTTCCAGCCAGGCTCCCACATCACTGCAGTTGCCCCATCAACATGGGGGCTGGGTCTTGATGAGCCAATTAGTTGAGCTTAACTTTCTTTGTTTAGCCCCCTTGCCCTCCACGGTCCCCCCTCAGAACCTGTGCACCAGTAGCTCCCCACCCGGTTCCCGTTCCCTCCTCCTCAGTTCTTCCCTGTAACAGCAGGAGCAGAAGTTGTTTGTCTCGGGGTGTCCATAGAAGCTGCAGTTCGGTTGTTTGCATTTGGTCTGGGTTGGGGGAAGCCCCCTGGGCCCTCCAGCCCATCCATCTGGCTCAGGGGGCTCTCGGTAGCCGTTGCTATAGGAATCAGCCACGCGGAAGTGGGGTGGTAACAATGCACCCCTGTGAACTTCATCCTTGGAGTGACTACCTGGCTCCAGAGAAAGACTGCTGTCCTGATGGGGGTAGGGTCGCCCAGGAGGGCACTGTCTAGGGAAGGTGGCATATGGTGGAAGGCCCCCTCCACATGGACCCCCTGCCAACTGCCTCCGGGGTTCCTGGCAGTGAACTCCACCCCCAGAAGGCCGAGGGATTGTATAACCCCCAGGATAGCCAGTAGAGAATGCCATTGCCTTGGATTCTGTTTGGGGGGCAGTCAGCAGCTCCTCCCCACCATCTGGCTCTGGTTTTTTGGCTGGAGGAGGCCCACTCCCCACCCCTCCATTCATGATCTTCCTCTCTGCCTCCTTCTGTTTCTGCTCTGCCAGGAATCTCTCCTCAGCATCAGAAAGGTAGCGCTGGATCATCTCCTCCTGATATTGGTGACGGTGACCCATCTTCAGGGTTCCAACAAAAATGAACTTGCCCTCCCCTTGCATTGCAATCCTCATGATGCTCAGGCTCTGCATCACCTCCTGGCTATACTTGCTTCCTCCGTTACCCACAGGCTCAGAGGTGGGCTTCTCAGACACAGGCCCATCCCCCGCGGCCTCCTCTTTGCCACCCTTCCAGCTCTTCAGCGAATTTTTCTTCTTCTTCTCCAGGGTCTCAGTGCCACTGCTCACCCCTGACCCTGTCCCCATCCCTCCAGGCTTGGAGCCCTTGCTGTGCATCAGGCCTCCCATGTTCTTCTTGAGCTTGCTGCCCAAGGTTTTGCCAAAGCTGCCCAATTTGTTAGCCACCGAATCGGCCCTCTTCTTGTCCTTCTCCCGATCCCGTTTTGACTTCTCTTTCCGTTTGCTGCCCTCATTGCTGGCAGAACTGCTGCCAACCGACTCCTTGTCCGACTCCCCAGACTCTGGAGTGGACCGGGGCTCATCTCCAGCTGAGGCTGTAGGGGACTCAGGTTGGGCCAGGGGAGCCTAGAAGAGACAAAAACAGGGTTTTCTGTTATCCCATTGGTCTGAGTTGGGGGAGGTCCCCAGGGACCCCTGGGTCACCATTTGGCTCACGGAGCTCCCTGAAACCACTGCTATCGGAATCAGCCATGTGGAAGAGGGTGGTAACACCCCTAGAACTCCACGCCTGGAGTGACTGAGTAGTGTCAGAGAAGGGCTGCTGTCCCCATGGGGAAGGGTCACTCACAAGGGCACTGTCCCACAGACAAGGAAAAGCTGTATCTAACACCCAGCGTCTGTCTCACCCCCTGCACTGACTTCCTTCTGCAATAGGAGGGTGTCTTTATGGTAAATTTCTCTATGCCAAATTCATGCCAAAATCAAACTCAAGATTAAGTCTTGACTAATCTCAGCCAACCCTCTCTGACCATCCTGGAGCCCCTGAAGTGTTAAGGCATTCGACCCGGGAGGCCAGCAGCTTGCCCTTGCCCATGTTCCCGTTCTGTGCGAACTAATGACATCCTCAGAACCTGCTGGGTCGGGAGCTCTTTAAGCTGTTCCACTTCCCCTGATGCCAAACACAGAGGTCTATGTACAGACAGCTTGGGACAAAGTAATGACAACATCAAGTTCACCAGAAAGTCCAGAACACTTTTCCTGAGGAATGTGTTTTCGTATTAGAAAACAGAGCTTGGCTATAGAGGAAACGTGGAAAATGGGGTGCACTATCAGGTAGAAAGGCAGGAAAAAAGGGACTTTGGGAACTTCTCTAATATTGTCCAGCTATTGCTAATCTTGAACTGTAAGCCCCCACTCAGAAGACATTCAGAAGGAAAGAACACCAGACCTCCTTGTTCTCCCCGTCACTGACAATGAGGACCAACGTCCTCACCTGTGCATCCGAGGACACTGGGATCCACTTCACATTCATGTAGCTGTGCAACAGATGCAATTTAACCTCTAGGGACAGGATCACACTGTGAAAAGAGAAAAAACAAATTAGAAATGTACTGAGACCTTCAAAAGCAAAGCAGTGCTGTCAACTTGGGAGGGACAGTGGGTGAGGGCCACATGGCTTGGGACTCAGGGTTAGGTCTGAACTGTAGCTCCACCAGTTCCTAAGCTGGATGACCTTCAGCAAGTCACTTCAACCTCTCCAAAAGTCAGACAGGGTCGGTAATGGGCACAGATAATAATATATCCTGTAGGGTTGTTATGAAGATTAAAATAGCATTAAGAAAGGGCACAGTGCAGTGTCTAATAAACAGGAAATTCTTACTACATAGTAGCCATTGTTATCACTGTTACAAATATTATTTAGAAAGAGCTTTTGAAAGTTAGGTGAGCACTTACTTAAAAAGCCATTAACTCTAGGTTTTTCGATCAGACCCTCTCAGGTGGATCTCAATTTCAGGAGCCCAAAGAAGGCAGTGCTGGGGAAGGCAGCGCTGGGGAAGGCAGCGCTGGGGAAGGCAGCGCTGGGGAAGGCAGCGCTGGGGAAGGCAGCGCTGGGGAAGGCAGCGCTGGGGAAGGGGGGGTGTTGACACTCTCACACACCATAGGAAGCTGTGGTGGGAAGCAGGAGGAAGCCTAAACCAGCTTCTGCGAGGTAGGGCAAGGGGTAGGGGAGAATATTTCTTGCTATTTGAATTCCAGAAAAGCAAAAATCCAGAGCAAATTATCTTGGTCAACTATTCAAAACCCCCTCACTCGGTCTGGGGGAGAAGAATTGTGAACCGAGTATCTTGATTTTCTGATCACTGCTCTGGAGGTCCTGGGAGGTATCAGTGCAGGAACACTCTGTATACTGGAAGGGAGGAACACGGAGAGCCCAGGATTCCCATCTTCACAGGGAGAAAAAGCAGTTCCACGCTGCAGGAGGCCTGCTGCCCAACCTGTCTTCCCCCGTCCATCTTCCCAAAGACACGGGAACTAGAGTGTGACTGGCCTGCTTCTGAGCTGAGGGAAGGTGCCCGGGAGACAGACGCTGTCTATGCAAGAGATCGCAGCTCCAAAGCAGATGGAATGGGTAGGCCTGCCTCACCTGGCCAATCGGACATTGTCATTGTCATCTTTGCCCCATTCCCAGCTCTTTCCAGGGTCCACAGCAAAGTGCAAGGGCAGCAGCTTATGCTCTGAATCTGTAAGTGGGATCACAGCTGAGGGGGAAAAACATGTCATCAAGAAGTCTCTTCAAAGAGAGAGGAAGGCAAGTGAAGGCACACTGACTCCACTAAAAAGACGGGACTCACACTACAGACATCTTATGGTAACTAGTCACTTCTCGGGTCTGACGTGTGAACTACCCTACCCTGCCATTAAAAACTAAAAGGCAGGTTTTCCTTTACTACCCAGCACACAATTTAGGCCACTCATCTCCATGACCCCCCACCAGTCAGTCAACAAACACGCATGATATTCTTGCCAGTTAACGTGGATTCAGGGAATTGAAGGTCAGTAAGACAAATACAGCAAAGCATCATTTGGAAGGTTCTATGACCTTGATACATAAGTTCTTCAGAAAAGGGAGCAGGGAATACAAGCTACCGTGTTTTGTCCCGCATCTTTTCTTTTTTTAATTTTTAAAACCCTGGCCTATCTTATAGCTTAGTACTGTAGAACAGTATCAACATGCACCGGCTGGGCTTGCACATCACTGAAATTCTTTCCTCCTCTGTTCTCTCTCATTTCAGTTTTTCCAGGTGAAAATGAAACAGACCCCAAAACACCCGAGACACAGACACCGCGTTCATCACCTTGTTCCTTGCCATTCTCCTTCTGCTCCATGGACACAAGCGCAGAAAAGTGGGCCTGATCGTAGGCGAGCACCAGAGGGGAGCGGTGACACTGGCTGGCTGGGACCTCCAAGGGCAGATAGATCCCCCCGAAGGGAATAGGAGCAAATGCTGCAGGCAACCGCGAAGATTATCGCTAAGGCCATGTTCTTGCCTCGTGGGCGATCCCTCTACCCCACTCGGCCGACTGAGTCGCCCCTTTCATTGCAACCCCTGCTTAACAACTGTTTCCTAAAAAGCCTCATCAATTAACCCCAACTTGCATCTTTTGACAATTTTCTGTTGTTCCAATTTATACCTGTTTTCTCCCCAAGGGTCCATATGCCCTCTTTCCGGCCCTCCTCCCAGAGCTGAGCCCAAGGCTATGCAGGCGGTGGGTGCTCCGGGCACAGTGGGTGCTGCTGCCTGCCTCACCTTCTCCCCCGGAGTCCCGCAGCATGGTGTCTGCCACGACCACGATGGGCCTCCTGAGCACGTGAGCAAGAACAAAGACGTGGAATTCTTCTAGGCTCTCATACACAGGCTCCTCTGAACTCTCCACTCTAGAGTTGCAGGAGGGGAGAGTGTGGGAGGGGTGCAGTGGGCGGGAGGGGGAAGAAAACAAAACAAGAGACCCCTGAAGACCAATTCTGCAAACAGGAAAAAGAAGGATGTCCTTTCCTGGTCCTCCACCCCTGAGGCTGCCACGGACAGAGCTGATTACTTTAAGCTCCCACGGCTGTTTCCACTTCCATTTTACAGATGAGGAAATTCAAGAAAAGCAATCTGAAGGCTCTAGGGTTAAAATAGTGGTAGGAATGTGAAGGCAATTCCTCTCTTAATATTCATCTTGTTCAACAACCTTCCTCAATTCTCTTTATAAAGTAGTGAAATACACAACTGAGCTACCTCATCCTGCTGGCTTCACCTACCACAACCACCCACATATCACACCTGGTCCAATAAAAATAAAAACAAAAATTCCCCCTCCTATGTTCCCTTACTTGGAGAACAGCCTCCTACCTACCGAGTAGCCTAGCCAGAAATCTGTGAAATACTTTATCTCTCAACTCCAATTAATCACACGGTTTGGCCAATTCCTTCTCCTAAGTGTCTCGTATATCTGTCAGCTCTGACTTACCTGCAATCAACCCCGCCTGTCATGCCCAGGGCTCTCTCTCTCTCGGATTATGGCAACTGCCCCTAGTCTCCCCTCCACCTCATCATCCATTCTGCTGTCAGTGTGTTTACATACATGAATGTGCTCCTGTCACTCACATACTCACAACTCAGCGGCTGTCTGCCCCCTTAAGGCAATGTCATTCGACATCTGGTGCTTGCTACACATGCAGAGTTCTGGGCCTTACCTAGTCCACCTGGGACTTCGGGGTGGAAGTCCTGAAATCTGTACTTTAATTTTATGCACAAAAAAATTTAAATATATTCAAAACTAGAAAGAATGTTATACTAAACTCTCATGTATCCATCACCCAGCCACAACAATTACAAACACATGGTCAATCTTGTTCACCTACACCTTGATCTATTTCTCTATCAGCCGCCATCCCCACCACACCCAATTATCCTGAAGCAAATCCTAGACATAGCATTTCATCCATAAATATTTCCGTTTCTATGTATCTCTAAAAAATATAGGACTCCTTTTAAAAATACCCACAATACAATTAAGATCACACTTTAAAAAGTTAACAATGATCAAACATGTAGACATTGTTCACACTTCCTTAACTGTCTTATATATGCCCATACATTCCAATTGGTTGATATGTCTCTTAACTGTCTTTAAACTTCCATTCCCTCTCCCCTATTATTTTCCTTGCAATTTATTTATTGAGGAAATTGGGTAATTTGTCCTGCAGTTTCCCAAAGTCCAGGTAGGACACAACTTCAACTCCTCAGCATGGCACACACAATCTGGGCTGCCCAGCCTCATCTATCACTCCGCACCACGTACTCTACGTTCCAGCAATGCTGAACTACCTAAAGTTCCTGGAACATGCCATGCTGTTACACATTTCTGTGCCTGTGCCATGGCTCCTCTCCTTCCTAACATCCTCTTAGCACACGGCACTTTGGACCCTGAGGACTCCGGTACGATTACTTCCTGCTCCCCACTTAGCCATACGTACCCACCACAGTTGGCTCCATTGGTACCTAGATGCATGCGGGGCTCACTTGAGGCAAGCTTGATCAGCTCATTCCACTCCTTCTGCCATTCATCCTCTGTGTATACCAGCCCTGACTGTGTGAAAGACAGGCATTGGATATCAAGCAATTAGAGGCTAGATTCAAGAGGCAATAGCCATTCCAACTGACTCACGTTACCCCACTCCCTATTCTCTTAGCACTGGGCCTGCAATTTGGACTACAAAGTCAAATCTCTTCTCCCTTTGAAAACCAAGATCCATGAAAGAATAGTCTATGATCTCTCTCACATTTCTTTTTCTCCCATTGTTCCCAACCCATTGCAACCTAGCTTCTGTTTCTGCCCTCTAGGCCTCTGCCCTTCACCCCCCCACACACTACACTTCACCTAACCAATTCTGGGCAAAGGACAGTGACTTTCTAATTGCCAAATTCAGCGACTCTGGTTCTCATCTTTCTTAGCCTTCGTGTGGCATTTGATCTCCCCTTTAAACTCCCTTCTCCTTTAGCTTCCACAATATCACCTTCTCCTACTTCTATGAATGCTGCTACCTCAGAAACACCATTGTGTCAATGAGTTTAGCCTGGTTCCTCTGGGCTACCTCCTCCCCAGCCGCCACCATCTCATCTACCACCACCTACATGGTCAGGACTGTACCCTCTCCCTCTCCAGCTACAGGCAACCACGAAGATTATTGCCATGTTCTTGCCTCGTGGGCGATCCCTCTACCCTGCTCTGCCCACTGAGGCCTCCCTTTCATTCCAATCCCTGCTTAATAATTTTTTCCTAAGAACCCTCATCAGTTGATCCCCACTGTTCTACTCTGAATCTTTTGAGAATTTTGCACCGTTCTCATCTACACCTTGTTTTCCCCCAAGAGTGTATATACCCCTTTCCTGCACCCCGCTCAGTGCTCAGCCCAAGGCTCTGCAAGCAGTGAACATAATTCCTATACTCACACTCAGTTGCCTCTTGAAGATCAGAACCTGCCCACGATTACCTCAAACTCCGTACAGTCAAAGCTACACCCCTACCTCTTCCAAAGCCACCCTTCTTTCTGTGTTCCTACCTCAGTGAATAGCACTAACTAGCACCTGATACCAAAGCTGGAAGCCAAGGAGTTACTGAAGACTCCTCTCCTGTCACCCACCCACACTCAGATCCCTTTAGTCAACAATCGTTAGGCATGAACTACTGCAATGGACCCTTAAAACTGGTTTGACTGCTTCTAGTCATATATTCTTCTGACCCATTTTCTACAATGCCACCAAAAAGATTCATCTGTGAGTGAAAACCTGATGATGTTTGCTCCCTGCTACAAACTCCTTTAAGAGTGATCATTACCTATTAGATATAGCATATTCCTTAAGCAGAGCACACAAAGTCCACTTCCTGGCCCCTACCCACCTCTCCAATCCAGTATCTCATTTAATTAATTGGAGTGTCTTCAATGCACCATGCTGTTTTGTATTTCTGAGCTTTCTTCTGTCAGGGGTGTCAAACTCACTTTAGGACTGTATAGATGTAACTACTCCTTAACTGTTAAGGAGGTGAAATTACATTCAGCCCTTTGAAGGCAACCGTGAGGCTGATGTGGCCCCTGGTGAAAAGGAGTTTGACACCCCTGGTCTAAGTTGTTCCTCCTGCCTGGAGCAGCCCACTGGTGAATACTTTCTCAGCTGTCAGGAGAGATCTCAAGTACCACTCCTCCATGAAGCTGTTTCTAAACATTCCTGGTGGATCAACTACTACTTCCTTTGCGCTCTCCCTCCTCAACTGCTACACAGACTCCTATCACGGAAGTCATAACCCATTTACTCTGTTGTAACTAGGTTTTTACATGCCCATTTCCTACTACTACTTTAAGGGCCTGGACCAAGTTTTATGCAAAATATCTAGTGCCTACTATGTAATCCATAATCGATAAATACATGTGCTGAGTGAAACTGATTTTCATCAAAGAAGCAGAGGTGGTACAAACAATTTAAGAATATCATATTGGCTTTAGGATGTACACGATGGTTTGGGAGACCAGTCTACCTTATTAAATTTGGCTCACATTGTTATTAAAATGAGTTTGTGCTGCCTAAACACACCCTGACAAAGTGAAATGAATCGCAATGGAAACATGAGGGGGCGTCAGGAACAAACTTAACAGGAGTTAAAGAGTTACTGTGAGCACATTCTACTTTAATTTCAAAAATGACAAAGCCACTTTTAGTTTGTAAGATGATATTACATTCTTTTCAATTGAAAATAATAAGAATCATGCACAGGTTATATATGGGGTACTCTGGTCACTCAGATACACAGTCACTGCTTGCTGTTCTTATGCACACACAGCCACTAGGTGGCGTACCTTTCTAGCCTGAAAATCTTCTTACTGGGTTTTACCACCAATTTCAACACAAAAAAAGGAGGTCTGAGAAATCAAAACCATTTTGGTTTGTTTGGTGTCTGGTCTTGGCTAATAGGGGCTCCCCAGTCCATCACCACCGTTCCTCTGTCCCCACTCCCAAGGTATGAACGTTCTGAGCTAAAACAACGAACCAGGGTGTCCAACCCGGGGCACAGGTTGCAGCCCAGGATGGCTGAGTGCAGCCCAACAAAAATCGTACACTTACTTAAAACTTTTGTTTTGCTCCTCAGTTTTCATTAATGTTTGTGAATTTAATGTATGGCCCAAAACAACTCTTCTTCTTCCATTGTGGCCCGGAGATGCCAAAAGGTGTTAAAGACACTAAAAAAATTATTTTATTCCAAGCTATGTTTCTAGCGTGGAACTTTCACTATGCCCAGCAAAAGGAGTAAAAAGATTGCTCCTTTGATAACCACTATTCTCTATGCAGGTATTTTTCACTAGGTCTCCTCGCTAAACACTATCATAACCTAACCCAACCTTTAAAACAATAACTATAGCCCTGGCTGGTGTGGCTCAGTGGATTGAGCGCCGGCCTGTGAACCAAAGGGTCACTGGTTTGATTCCCAGTCAGGGCACCACACCTGCAGGCCAAGTAGGGGGTACATGAGAGGCAACCACACACTGCTGTTTCTCTCCCTCTCTTTCTCCCTTACCCTCTCTCTAAAAATAAATAAAGAATCTAAATAATAATAATAACTATACAAGCTTAACAGCTGGAATTGGGCACCCTATTCTCTGGCTGTTGCTATCACGTCTACTCAATAACCAGCATGCTCTGGTTTGGCCTTTTCTTGTCTCCCTAGCGGTCAAATACAGGTGCACATTCAGGTGTGGTGTGAAGAAGGCAAACTCTGGGCTGGCTCTAGCTCAGGCGAAAGAACTTGCCATTTACTTGGCCTTGCCCTGTGCACTTATTTTCTTCAGGAATCTTCTTCTAGGGCAGATTGCTGAGCAAAGATAGAATTCTCATCTTAGTATCATCCTAAGTTTAACAATGGGTTCTTTGTTTTTGAAAAAGAAACAGAGCACATTCTACTTATATTTAAAGTCTTCAGGACATAAAATTCTGACTAAAACCAAAAAGTCTCTTAGTTCTATGTATTGTCAGTTATGATACAACAATAAAAGAAGAAAGAAGATAGAATTTTAAGTCTCTGAAGAGATATCCTCATTAATTCCAGAAACACCCAGCTATATATATATACACGTGGCAAAAAATAGGTACACCTGAAGAGCAGGAGATAAACACAGAAGACAGAACCAGGGGAAAAGGAAGTAGGGAGACCCACTGTGTTTATATAAATGTTAATATCAGTATTAAAGGGAAGGGGTGGGTAAGCTTTTTCTATGAAGAGCCAGAGAGTAAAATCTTTTAGCAGTTGTGGGCCATACGCAGCTACTCTATCCTGCTGCTGCGGCAGGAAAGCACTTACGTAAACATGCACACATAAATAAACGGGCGGGGCTGTATTCCAGTATTTTTTTTTATTTTTACAAAAACAGTTGGTGGGACTTGGCTCACAGGCCATAGTTTGCCCAACCCCTGCTACGGGGATGGAAAGTCCAGACAGTCCATTTTTACGTTCATGTACAAAAGCAGCCTCAACACTGGCTAAACCCCTGAGAAGTACCATTCAAATTCAATGTAACAGGCATACTTTAAAATTTTTTAAACAAACTGTTTGAAAAATAAATGGTATATATGGCCAAAAATATTTTTAAGCATTTATATTTCTACATGGGTTTAAAACACAAGTCCTTAGAAACTGCTCTTATTATGAGCAATAAAATCAAAATAATACAAAAATCCTATGGACTTATCATATCTCATTTTGCAAACGATTGCCACTGAAGACTTACTGAGCCCCTATCAGGTGAAAAAGCACAGGTCTCAGCTTCCCCATACCAGTACTCATCACTGTATCAGAAAAACATTTACCCTATGGTATTATCTGCATTGCCTACACTTTTCCAGGATTACAGGAAGATCCAAGGCCCTAAACACCAGGAGACACTTCTTACTGGTAGGTACTGGGCATTACCCCCGGGGGCACTTTGGGAAATAAGGTGCTCCCACCCAAGTTCCCTCACCTCCTTATTCTGCTGTGTTTGCTGCCACCTCCAGCGCCGTCTTAACGCTTCCTTCTCGACTCCGTTCTCCATCAGGGCATACAAAGCTTTCCTCAGCATCAAGTCCCGATCGTGGAAACCCCACATCCCTGAGACAAGAAATCGCAAC
The DNA here is from genome assembly GCA_007922815.1 of Macrotus californicus. NCBI lineage: Eukaryota > Metazoa > Chordata > Mammalia > Chiroptera > Phyllostomidae > Macrotus > Macrotus californicus. Next base: position 71,916 of record VMDR010001573.1, read on the forward strand.
AGTAAGACACCTGACCGTGACTCAACCCCACCCATTAATTATGATACACAGACCCTGGCATGAAGGAAGAAGGAAATCAAGCTGAAGCCCAAGGAAATCAAAGAAACCCTTCTGTGACTTAGGGGGAAGGTACTTAACCGAGGAAGAAAAGATGTCCCTACTCTGGAGGTTCAGAAACTTGGAGGGCTCGAAAGTGGGGATATACCACCTCCCTCCTACAAACCACTGACAGGAAGCCCTTACCCCTGATGCAAGTCTAACACACTAAACGGGCAGCAGCAGGCAAGACAGGTCTGGCACATGCCAATCAGCATCAAAGCTTCACAGACAGTGATAATGGGGACTTTTTTAAAGTTAGGCAAATAATATACTGAATTATAAACAACCGTTATAATTTAAAGTTAACAAGTCTCACAAAGGACAGGTGAAGACATATCTTTATCTATATACCCAAAGAATAAATATTAAGTAGAATTATATATACACAGAGAGCTATATATTGCTTGTTTTCTGCTGCTCGTTACTTCTGAGGGTCACCTCTCAGAGTGGGACCCATGGTAAGCCCGTGTTCTACATATGATTTCTGAGTAAGACCGAGAAAACCAGGGCACGACTGTCTTCCAGCTCCCCCTGCACAAGCACATACCCCCCCCCCGCCAAGGCTGGTGGGAGCAAGTCCTGCACATGACACTGATCTCTGATTCCTTTCTACAAGGGACAAAGGGCCACTTTCAAGACTCACCAAGAGAGGCTGCGTGCAGAAGGCAGTTTCCATCTCCAGTAGTTGCTAAAGGAAGCAGCCTCTGACAAGTGGGGTCCACACTCACCCACCAGTTCAAACGCCCTACAGAAACAGGAAGACAGATTACCCATAAAGCCCTTCCCACCTCCCTATTCTTAAAACAGACTCCAAATGTGCCTCCTCTAAGAAGCCTTCCAGGATGACAACACCATCATGTCTTCTTCACTTAAATCTAATAGATCAGAATCCGGTGAACACAACTGGTTAGATCAGTGGTTCTTAAGCAGGGATAATTCTGTCCCCAAGGGGACATTTGGCAATGTCTGGAAATATGTCTGGTTGTCACAAATGGGAGGGGGATTCTACTGGTATCCAATGGGTAGAGGCCAGGGACCCTGCTAAACACAACATAATGCACAAGACAGCTCACAGAAGAAAACATTATCTGGTCCTAAATGTCAACAGCGCTAAGACTGAGCGACTCTGGGTTAGATGATGAAGCCAAGGTCATAGGTCAAACTCTGCATTGGCTACTTGGTCTGATTCCTTCACTCTGGTCAGGAGATTAGGTAAATATTGCAGCAACTGCGCTCAGCACAAATCCATCACCAGTGAAAGAAAAAGAACCCCAAGCATGTGTCCAAAGTGTCATACAAGTGTCATCTGCATATGACAGTCAGCAAGTCAGCATGTAGGTCTGTCCAGAAGGTATCCAGCCATGTAATATGAAAAATAGAGACATTTATTGAAGAAGATACAAGATACAAGACACACTGTACATGGGACAATGACGCCTCAGCCCCCTTCAAAGTAGGCACCTTGGGACCTCACACAGTTCTCCCAGTGGCCATCAGCTGCCCTGTCTTATTTTCCTGAATCTCTTCAACAGCCTGAAATCTCTTCCCTTTCAAAGGTGATTTTAGTTTTAGGAAAAGCCAGAAGTCACAGGGTGCCAAATTTGGGATGTAAGGGGGCTGAGTCACAGGTGATTTCATGTTTTGCCAAAAAACTGCACAGATGTGACACATAGTGGGTGCATTGTCATGATGAAGCTGCCAATCACCCATTGCCCATGGCTGCAGCCTTCTGAATGATCCGAGTAGCTTCTACAGAGGAATGTTCAAGCTTAACACAAAATTTGATGTGGATTCATTGCTCTACTCACTCAGCCATTTCGAATATGACACCCACACAGTACAAAGGCTCACTCAAGGGTGTCTACCGTCCCCACTGACTAGTACAGTGAATTCATCATTGTCCAGACATGCGCGGTCCGGTCCACTCTCCTTGGCTGCCAGGTTATGTCGATGTTGCACAGACTGTTCTCATTATATTAGCAATGGCTGGACTTTTTCCGGACAGACCTCATGTAGTATGGCTTTCAAGGCATGAACAATGAGATCAAGTACATAAAACACTCAGGAAGATGAGTCTCCATTCTGTAGACCATCCCACAACTGCCAACCCATTATTTCCATGAGGAAAATGTTTTATGAATGATGCTTAAAAGTTTTCTTGAATTACTAGAGTCTACAGAAAAAAGCTGGCCTATAATCTCGCCAGATAACTTGTTAACTTTAAAAATATATATAAATCAATGCACATGGTTAGTGTGGAAGGGTACAAAATGAAAAAGAAAAGTGTCCTTTCTGTGTCCCCACCCCTCACCCCATAGTCCTTCCGTGGGAGTTTTTTAATACCTGACTAACTTTTCCAGAACCCCCAGTCACCTCATCCCATTGCATTAACTAATTTAACAAGAGTTTAAAACAAACACAACTGTAAAGGTAAACAAGTCTTTTGGGAAAAGTTTATAGACATAAACATGACTCTCAGATTAATCACCACTGGGCATTGTCTATAGCACTAGTCCTTTCTGTTCACAAGGGTGTTCCAGAACCAATTATAATTCATTTGTATTTTTTTCATGTTTGATTTTTAGGTATTGATTCCTAGGCCTTTCATATGTATATCTGGTTTCCCTTCCACCAAACAGGAAATTTCCAGAGGACAGTGTCTACCGTGTGTCCTTTGTTTAACCTGAAGAAGCGCCCAGCTCAATAAATTTTTACCTGGCCAGGACTGTAATCAGATCACACATTTAGACCGGAAGCTACTGGTCAAGCCCCGCCCCACTGCGCAGCTACCTACAGGTAGAGAGCAGAGGGGAGAACGTGGAAAAGGAAGCACTCACTGACCTGCCTGTTCCAAGGCAACCAGCATGGACTGTTCGATGAGGTCTCTCTCTATGAAGCTGCGGAAGTCTTCATTGTACACAGTGAGATCTGGAAGCTGGAAGGCACAGATGGGCATTTCCAGGGGGTGCTCACTGCTCCCCCCACCCCCACCATTGGAGGAGACATGGGACCGGGCCAGGGAAACAATGCTGGAGCTGGCGTGGGAGATGCCCCTAGACAGGCGTTTTTCTGCAATGAGAAATGGAGTCACCTTAGAATATACACAGCTCACTCAGAGAACTTTCCACTCAGGGAAAAACCATGAGTCTCACTGGCTACCAAATACCACAACCCTCTTTCTCAAGCCAAATACAACTGGAGAAATACAGAAAGTGGTATTTTTGTGCACTCACATTAGCACCAAGTATACATTCCTGTCTACCATTTTGGGCATTTTCCTAACTTCCTCTCCCCATGACTCTGGCTTTTTCCACTTTCATTTCCCAACATAACAGGGACCCCTTCATCTAGCAACCTGGTTGCTGTTGGGTAGGAGGAAGAGGGAATAAGGGAAATGGGGGTGCATTTGGCTTATTGACTGACTGACTCAAATCAGTATCTCCAATGATTTTCAGGGTCTTGGAGAATGTAGAAAAGGATTTCCATTATAGAAAATTAATGAAAAAACTTATACACTCACAAACTTCCTTACCTACCATCAATAACATTTATTTACATTATTAACTACAACTTTTCTTGACACTATTTATCAGAAATGTATAGGTAGTCATTCTTATTTAACAGGCTACAGAGGAAGACAGTAATGTAGACAGTGCCTCAAATTACTTATTTTGAATACATGGCACTTATAATTCCCCAGCAGATATCCCGCTGGGATCATAATTTTCTCAGTGTAGTATTACAATTCATTTGCATGGTTTGGGTTATATAAATATTATCAAAAGAGCTAAAAAATGTATTGGGTAGCAGTTCTTAACCCAGTATTTGCCAGAGATGGTGCACAAAGTTGAGATTTGTTTATAAGTTATTTTTTTAAAGTTATTATAGAAGTTATTTTTTTTCTTTTTAATGATTTTATTTATTTATTTTTAGAGAGCAGGGGAGGGAGAAAGAGGGGAAGGGAAACATCGATTCCCTTCCCCTCTCTCTAAATATAAATAAATAAAACCTCTCAAAAAAGTTGTTTTCAAGATTTAACTTTCAAGCTTTACATGTGTCTATTCATATGTGCACGCATTTATTTAAAGGGTGTAGAGATACATGCACACGTAAACACATGATAAATTCCTATACATGAAACTGCTGAGTCAGGGGATATGTGCATTTTTAACTTTTGGTAGATCGTGTACCTGAAGAAGGTTTACACTGGATAACACTCAAGCTGCAGAGTGACAGTGAGGGCCTCCAGAACCTGGACAGCCTGAGGCCACCTCGGACCAGTCTGACTGGGGACAAGGGGAAGGAAAGGAATCTCCAAAGGACCACTAAACTCTCTGAGTCCATTTAACAGCCCCGCCCTTCCTTTCTGCTCCATACACAGAAATACCCCTCAGTCACTCAAGTACCTTGAACGATGTCATCCTGCCGCTGTAGGGGGGGTCGGGGAGGTCGAGTAGACTCTCTATCAGAAAACCCCTTCTCAGGGGTCCTGGAGGCACCGCTGCCTTCACCAAAGGGTTGGGGCAGGTTCCCAGCATGGACCTGACGTAGCTGCTCAAAATCACTGAGGGCAGCACTCACATCCCAATTCTTTCCTGTCAGGAGACACAGCAAAACGTGAATTGAGCACTCACAGAGGACAGGGAAACTGAGGAAAGACACTCAATGATCCCTCTAACCATCCTGTCAAAATTAGCAGGCATATACCCACACACACTCCGATCACTCTCCTTTCCTTGCCTTGCTTTAACTTTCTTCCTAACACTTCTATCTGAAATATCACAATTATCTTTACCTACTTACTGTCAAAATCCTAACTAAGCTCCATGAGCACAGAAATTTTGTCTCTGTACTGGAAGGGCCCTTAAGAGACCTAGAAACCTCATTTTACGTGTAAAGGATATGAAGCTTAACGAAGTAGGGAGCCTTGCCCGAAGTCACAAATAGTCTGCACCAGGCCCAGCAGGAGTCAAGACCAGGTCTCCTAATTCTAAGGACCAGAGGGTTATTTACCTAGATGTCCTCTAGGATGTCCTAAGCCACCTGAAATTGTACACAAAGTTATAGTTATGTGTATTTTTCTGAAGAAAGAGCAAATATCTGTCATTAGATTATCAAAGGGAATGAACCTCTCGGAACTGAAGAATCACTGCTCCACTGAAGATCCTAAAAGACAGATCTGCCATATGGTTTTTCCTGTTGCTTTCTTCAGTTAAATTGTTCAATAAATAACATGCTGCACAATTGTTCACTCTTCCTCCGGTTCTATTCCACCTGCTACCACCTTAACACACTTCCTATCACCTAGTGTCCTACCTCCAATCCACTCTAAAGAATTCCACGAGATTACTCTTTCTAAAGCACAGTTCATTTCGGTGTCCTAACCAAAGTCTTTACTGGCTTACCACTGACTACGGAACAAAGCCTAGGCTATTTTTTGTGACATTCAAGGCTTCCTATGACCTGGTTCACTCTTCTTCTTTTTTTAAGGTTTTATTTATTTATTTTTAGACAGAGGGGAAGGGAGGGAGAAAGAGAAGGAGAGAAACATCAATGTGTGGTTGTCTCTTGCATGCCCCACACTGGGGAGCCTGGCCCGCAACTCAGGCATGTGTCCTGACTGGGAGTCGAACCTGTAACCCTTTGGTTTGCTGGCCAGCACTCAATCCACTGAGCCATGCCAGCCAGGGCTCTGGTTTACTTTTCTAGTCTTTTTTTCTGTACTTTAATTTCCCTGGCTATGAAAGTGGAGGTGGAATCATATTGGGTTGTGATGAAGATTAAGTCAATTGAAAGCACTTAGAACAGTGTTTGGTATACAGAAAGCATTATCCATGTATGTAATAATGTTGCTGTTATGTTTTTTCTTATTATTATAATTCTCCAGGTAACTATATTAATCATCCATGTCTGCTGAATTTACTTCTGAACCATTACATTCATCATTTGTCCCAACTCCCTCTGCTCACTCTGCTTCAGTCATGCTGGCCTCTTTGCTCTTCCTAGAACATGCTAAAGACTGTGCCCCCCTCTCCGCTAACTCTTCCCACTGCTCTTTCCCCAATATATCCACACAGGTGACTCCTCATCCCCTTCAGGTACTTGCTCAAACGTTGCATTCTTAGTAAGGCCTCCCCTGACCACCCAATTAAAATCAGAGCCTCATCATTCCCCTATTTTCCGTAACAACTTATAATACAGTTTACTTGGTTATCAGGTTTCTTGTTTATTGACTATCTTTCCCACTATAAGGGCAGAGACTTTTACTTGTTTTGTTCAAGTATCTAGAATCTGGCACAAAGTAGGTACTCAATAAACATTTTTTGAAGAATGGAGAACTTCTGTCCTAGATGGATGGATGAATGAATGACATTTGTCTTGAGCACTGGATCTAAATCTCCAGCTGTTTGCTAAACTCCTTAAAATCAGGGCCTCCTAAACAATCAACATGTCCAAAACTGAAAGACCATCATCTCCCCTCCAAAAACTTGCCTCTTTTCTTCCTCCAACATTCTCTCAGTCAGCAATGGCAACCAGTCCCTCCAAGCCAGAAACATCAGCCCTCTCCCGCTCCTCACTAGCCCTCTGGTCCCATTCTTCCTCTTCCCTGCCATCCAGTCAGTCCTCAGGGCTGTTTGTACCTTGAGAGCTCTCAAATCTCTCCTTTCTTGTCCCTTTCTATTGTCACTGTCCTAACTCAAGTCCTCATAATCTCCACCTGGTCTTTGGTCTTTTGGGAGGGGCTCTCTCTACTCCTAATCTACCCCCTCTCTCATTTATTCTTTCTTTCCTCTAATTCATTCTTTTTATTACAACCAGAATTAACTTTTAAAGGAAAAAGAGACAGAAAGAGTCAGAGAAAATGACAATCAGGCCCTCTGATTCTGCTTCTAAACTGTATCTTAAACCCATCCACCTCTCACTCCAATGCTACCACTGCAGTTCAAGTTACCATCCTCTCCCACCTAAACTACTGCAATATGCTTAACTGATTTTACCACTTCTCCCCTGGCCGCCTTCCAATCCATTCCATACCTTTCAACCAGCACACCGTTCAAAACTCAAATCCAATCATGTCACTCCTCTGGTTAAAATCCTTCAGCACCTTCCCACAGAACAAAGAAACTGTAGCTCCTTGCCATGGCCTACAAAGGCTCCCCCGCCACCTTCTGTTTCCTGCCTATCTAGCCAGCTTCCTACCATTCCTGCACCAGTCTTCCTACCCCAGTCACTATTGGCTTTTCTCATGTGCCAAACTCTCTTTCTCCTTGGGGTCCCTGTATAGCTATTTCTTCTAATAAGCAAGCATTCTCTTCCACATTCCTTTGTCTTGCTACTCCTACACATCCTTCTGGGTTCAGCTCAAATGTCGTTTCCTCAGGAAGGCTTTTCTGCACTCTCTAGCTAATTCTGGTTTCTCTCTTACACTTCCATAGCATTTCTTTCATAGCATGAGTGTGTGTGTGCACATGGGTATGGGGGGGGGGGGTGTGCAAGAGAGAGAGAGAGAACATGCAAGCATTAATTTGTAACAGAACTGTTAAGACCCAGACTCTGAAACCAGATTGCCTAGGTTCAAATCCTGCTTAACCTCTCTGAACCTCAGTTTTAAAATTGTAATACTGGAAATTTAAACGCTGATCTTCTGTTTCCAAACTAAGGCTCTACTCATGGTAGCTAAGCAAATGTCAAATGGTCACATCTTTCTCACAACCTAAAAAATTACCCATTTATACTATGAACTTGCCCCTTTCCCTACTGGCTTATCTATTTGCATCATTATGTATTTTCATCATCAAAAAGCATCTGTCAGTAATGATGCCAAACGAAGAATTCCACACTGCATGATTCCAAGCCTTAAGGACCTTAAGATCTAGAACATTCACAATGACGTGTATATACAGATATAAGTAAACAGAAGGAGCAAAATTATTTCACTCTAAACAGAATTACCCAAATAAAGTAGGAAAGGAAAAAAAACCAAACCATGAATGATCCCAAATATAAAAATCCAAAAGCCATTTAAGGTGGAACCTTGGTTCTCAAGCTAAAATCGCTCTGGAAAACTATTCAAGAAACAACCTGTTTGAAAACCGAATCTCCTTTTGTCACCCGAGAGACATGTGACTAATCACAGAGATACCAGCATGAAAGGGTTCTGGGGTGGAGAAGTGAGACCCGAGGTTTTGTTAGAAAACTGAGAAATGTTTTCCGTGAACCACCTGGTTGAGAACCAAACTGTTCGAGAACCAAGACATTCAAGAACTGAGGTCTTGACTGCTTAAAGAGGTCTTAAAGGTCTAGAGTTATGCTTTTAGTGAACTAATACAAAATTTCACTTGTATTATCTGAGCATTAAATTGGCAGTGCAGAAAGCTACCCTAAAAAAATTCAAGGTGAAAGGATGATTTTGCATTTTAAAATTATGGTGGGTCACACACAGAGATTAGTAGAAGTAACTTAAATGTAAGGCCTACCATACACAAAATGTCTTTCTGATCACCTTAAATGTCCCAAATCATCTTAATAAATAACACATTTTACTTTCTTTTCATTTTCCCCCAATGACCTCTTACCTTCTAGGAGGTCTCGGGCCAGCCCTGGCTCGGCTCCTGTGGAACGAACAAAGTCCGACAGGACTGCATCCATGTCCAGGGTCATGTGATCATTAAGTACGTTCAGGCAGCGGATGTAGGGAGGACATCCATCAAAATTCAGGCCTCCACCTGAGGAAGAAATAAACACATAAGACTCAAACTGCACTGGAGTGGAATGATCATGGCCCAACTGCAGCAGCTTCCTAACCAAATGCGGAAATTGACCATCCTAGCTCATTCATTCCATTTGAATTTATGATGAAGAGTAACACTGAGTTTCCTAATTCCTCATTAATATTAATTTTTTAAACTGCTACATTAACCACAAAACCATACCACTTCAAATAATGCTCTTCCCCTACCTTTCTAGAGCATTACATTTCTAGCCGTCAGTCTGCTTGTCCAAACTGACCCAGACTCCCACCCTGAAGGACTCCCCACCTGCCCTCTTCTCTAACACAGCACCTTGCGCATTTCCTTCCTGGCACTTTAGTATACCTGAAACCACTGCGATCAGTTACTATACAGTCTCCTCCTCTAATATGTAAGTTTCTTGAAAGCAAAGAGCTTGTGTGTCCTGTTCCCTAATGTGTCCCCAGCATGTATCACTTGGCACTTGGCACAGTGCTGGGCACACAGGCCCTAGGAAATATTTGCCGGAATGAATGAATGGAAGAACGAATTAATACTATACACCAAATAATTGACAGTTGACCACCCTTCCGATGCTAGTGAGAAAATGGGAGGAGCAATATGATCACTAGAACAACTCAAAATAAAAACCATAAACTGTTACGCAAAGCAGAGTGGAGATCCCAAAGGTTCCTAACAAAAGTCAATCTTTGTCCAACTCCACATGACTGCCAAGTAAGTTCACCTGAAAAAGATCTCTTCTTTCAGACTTGACTTTGGCAGAATCTCTGTCCCTGCCTGACAGCCTGGCACCAATCCACATTCCTCTGAAGAATCCACATTCCTCTGAAGTTAGCAGTCCCAGCTGAGGAAGCAATAATGGAGTGAGGAACAATCTCTAGCCAAATTCTACCATGTCAGACAAGTTGTCCGCAGTTCTCTGGAGAGGGTTCGTTCACAAAGCCACCAGGTACACACACACCTGCCCCACCACACCCATCGATCCCCTACCTTTTGAGGAAGGCAAAAGTAGCATTCTCAAAGGTAACAGGTGACTCAGGTGACCCAGGATCCCGCTTGTTTAGTGATGTGATCAGATCCTGCTTTTCTGCATGCCTTAGATATATTACGGCAATCATTTGTGGGTTATAAATCCCGTAGAGATCACTAACTCGATAACACTGATTTATTATAGGAGAGAGAGATGGCAAAACAGAAAGTATTCTCTCTTGTACTGTGTTCCAGCAGTACAAGAGATCCTCGAGTGCCGGGATATGTTTTATTTATATTTGCAGCCCCAACCGTCCAGCATAGCATCTACGATATTGCAGTCAGTCAGTCGACACCTGAATAAATGAGCCTCCACATCAGCCACCACCAAACCAATCAATTTGAGGCTTCATTCAGCAGATCAAAAATTCTAGGATACTTCCTATCACTCCTCTATTTCTAAGGGCCTCCCCTGGTCCCAGCCATCGCTCCGAGTTTTAGAACATCTCCTTCCTAAAAAGACATCGACTGTATTGTCACTGTTCCCTCCATCCTCATGTCACATGATTTGTGCCGACACCTGTATGTATTAGCGAGGTGACACTTGTCAAATTACTCACAGGGTTTCAGCTTCCTCTTGTATACCCTACACTTGGATTCAATGACTTCTAAGATCCTTTCCAGATTTAAAAAATGAACTTCCTAGGTTCAATACAGCCTCATAAACTGTGGTCCCTATATTCTCTTTTGGTCCACACATTATCAATACTTAATTTAGTTCCATTTCACCATCACAATTGTCAAAAAAGGCTACCAATTCATAAACAACTTTGCCTAAGATACCTAAAATTCAACATGTTATAAATCAGTTCCTGGCATTCAATACGAAAGGAACAAATTCCTTCCAAATTCATAGATGAATGAGCGGCTTTCTCCTCCCCTAATACAGACAAGAATTTCTTCTCCGGGCCTGCTTCAGCCACAGTCTTAGGTCCCAGGACATGGGAGCGGCCCAAATAACTAGATGCATGAATAATCCCAAACCAAGGGCTTAAAAATGAATTTCAATCTTCTAAAAAAGAAAACATGCAAAGGAACTTAGTAAAGCCACTTTAATAACCTTCTGAGAGAATGAGGGAAATATACATGAAGCATACAAACAGCAATCAGCAAAAAAGAGCTCAGAGGGAGAGAAAAGAATTGAGTAAGCACAGGCATGTAGGCAATTTCCCAGCCAGACACAGGCTTCTGAGTGAGAGAAGCCAATGAAAACCATCAATGTCAAGGTGTCATAGACATCATGTGCCAACACAGTAGGCCATTCTTTCCAAAAATATTTTTAAAAAGTAATTTAGAGGTCCAACATTATCTAGAATGACTTGCTCAAAAATTCAAAGCACTGCCCTGGCCGGTGTGGCTCAGGTGGTTGTGTGTCGTCCCATAAACCAAAAGGTCAGGGCACATGCCTGGGTTGTGGGTCTGGTATCTGGTCGGGGCACGTAGGAAAGGCAACTAATTGACGTCTCTCTTTCACATTGATGTTTCTCCCTCTCCCCCCCACTCCCTTCTCCTCTCCCTAAAAAAAAAAGAAAAATCAAAGCACAACACCGTACTTCTTGGCAGCACATTCTTATATTTGATGTCTCCAGGTGCATGCCATGGACTCCACCCTAACCCCACCCAACAGGTGAGGACAGCTGCTTTTGTTACATCACCACCAACACCTGGCCACAGCTTCTCACACTCCAAATGTGAATATCCAAGGCAATGACTAAGACTTACAGTCCTTGGCTCTATCTCAGCACACAGGAAAGAAACAAAGAAAACAAAATGCTGGCTTTCAAACTTTCCAGTGAAACAGAAGAAGCACTCAAATAGTTGTTGACTGAATGGTATTCAGAAAAATCTCAATTGGAGTCAAAGTCCTCCAATCTTCCAATTGGAAGGCACTTCAGCTTCAGCAATTATTTAATCCAATGTCTTCCCCATGCAAGAAGCCTTCTATTAGATCTGACAGATCAATCATCCAGTCTCCACATGAATACAAGCTTTGAAGGAGACCTCATTCCTCTGCCAGGATGTCCATTTTATTGTAGACAGCTCTAATTGTTAGAAAATGCTTTTCTAAACTAAATCACCAGCCCTCCTCTACCTATAATTTTCACATAATGGCCCTTGTTCTGTTCTCCAGAACAATAAAATCTACTCCCAGAATGATGAAATTGCCATGGAAATGATTAGATTAAGCATTTCTTTATATAAAATTTTATTGTGGATCAACACTGCAATGTCATGGGCCAGCCAGTAGCCTTTATTTTACAAAATCCTTCCTTACAGACCAGTACGTGCTTTTACCTGTATTCATTCCTAGTTATTTATGCTGACTCTAGTATAAACTCAACATGTGGAATAAATGAAACCGGGTACCTTGTTCCAAATTCACTGCTGTTGCTCTGTTTGCCTCGCATCCCTATGTTTACTTCCGTGCTCTCTTGAACTGATGCCAATAATCAAGAATAAAAAACAAGTTAATATTAAGCACGTTCAAAAACACTGTCCTATTCATTAATGACAAACCTCAGGCAGCAGGCTTGTCATTCCCAGTTTACAGACAGAGAAAAAGGCCTGGAAAGTCAGGTGAGGTGCTGGAAGTCTGAACACATGCTCTACCACACTGCCTCCCAAGGGACCAGGGCCTGACTGATTCTCAGAACCACACTGATTTTCTTACCCATTTAATTCATTCACCAACAGGAAAGGGCTGTGCCTACCTCTCATATTTATTACGGACTTAGGCACCCACCTTGTATTCTCCTCATTTCAAATCCCACCATTTTTCTCCGCAAGTTCAACGCCCGCCTAAACAATCCATCCAACATTTCTGCCTTAGAGCTTCATAATCTCATCAAATGCAAAGACCTCCGTCTCCACTCCAACAACCCAGGCCTGGATCCTACCACCTCCTGAAACCACCCCACCTCTACATCTGCAACTCCCAACATCTCACTCTGGCTACAGCCTCATCCCCTTCCAGCTCTTCCTCTCCACCACTAAACTTGCCCTCTCACCTCAGACCATCCAGTTCCTTAACCACCTTATTCGTTAATTCAGAAAGAATTTGTGGAGTGCCTACTAGGTGTTAGGGTGTTAGAGTGCATCTAGGGTCAGGATGAGGAACACAACAGTGAACTACAAACAATCTCTATCCTCACAGAACTTCCAGTATGGACAAAGATAACCAGAAAATTTCACAATTATAATTTACTGAAGAAATGTCGAGGGGAGGGGTGGTATCTCCCAGAGGGAGGCAAGAAAAAGCTTTCTCAAGGAAGCCATACTACATTAAAGAGTTGAAAAATGAACAGGAACTGGAGAAACAAACTGAAATAGAAAGAATACCCGGAGCAGAAGAAACGTGCGCCCACACCCTGTGGCAGAAGAACAGAGATATAAGAAAATGGTGCAAAATGATGAGGGAGAAAGGGCCTCGTGGGTCCTGTTCAAGGTTGAGATGTGAGCCTGGGCCCTGATCCCCGGGCACTGGGAACCAGTGAGTGCGTAAATGAAACAACAAATCAATGTTTCTTTTTCTCTTTCTCTCTCTCTCCCGCCCCCTCTCTCTCTAAAAATCAATAAATAAAAACAAATTTTTTGAAAGATTAAGATTTTAGCCTAAAAGTAGTAAGAAGCTATTGAAGGGTTATAAGCAGAGGCAGGGCATAATTAGACTTGAATTGTTAAAAAATCATCATACTTGCAGTGAGAAAAATAGTACAGAGGGAGCGCAAGAGGATTTAGGGAGAAGTGATTGGAATATTACTACAAAAGAGATGACGGTGAGCTGGCCTAGGTATAACAGCAGTGAAGATGGAGAAAAATGACTAGATTCCACTGTGTCCTTTCTTGCCTAACTGAATGTGAATCCAATGACTGACCACGTATTGTCCTGTAAAAACCTAGTCCTTATCCTGCTGTTTCACTGCCCAATGTAAACAGATCCCATTCAACTTCCCTGCTACTGAATGGGGCTACTGAGCAAGACAAGATCCCATAACCTTGCAGAGCAGCACAACTACAGAGAGATGGGACTGAGTCTCATTCCCGTCAGTGAAGCACTGCTGTCTCTTGGTTGACTTTGGCACCTCACCCAAACCTGTCAGTACTATCCCCTACCCTCACCATTCTCCTTGAGGCTCTTACTCCTCACTTCTCTTACTCCTGGCAGATGACCCTGCCTCCAACTTCACAGAAAAAAATTACAAAACAAAGCAAGAGAGTTCCTTCGGGTTTCCTCCCCTGCCCCTACCTGCTGGCTGGCTCCTCTCCCCCTGCAGAACTCACCAAAACAGATGTTCACTGATGCTATTTTCTCACCTTGTATTCAGTCCTCAACCTACCAAAATAGCCTTCTAGTGAAAGAGAATGAAGGTTCCTCCAAAATTAAAAATAGGACTACTATATGGCCCAGCAATTCCACTCCTGAATATATATCCAAAGAAATCCAAAACACTAATTTGAAAAGATATATGCACCCCTATGTTCATTGCAGCATTATTTACCATAGCCAAGATATGGAGGCAACCTAACTGCCCATCAATAGATGGATGGATAAAGAAGATGTGGTACATATATATAACAGAATACTACTCGGCCATAAAAAAGAATGAAATCTTGCCATCTGCCACAACATGGGCCTATAGGATATCAAGCTAAGTGAAGTTAAGTCAGAGAAAGATAAATACCATATAAATTCACTTATACATGGAATCTAAAAAACAAAATACACAAAGCAGAAACAAACTCTTAGATACAGAGAACAAATTGATGATGGTCTCCAGATGGGAAGGGGGTTAGAGGATGGGTAAAAAATGTGAAAGGAATTAAGTGCAACTTGTGAGTTATGAAAACAGTCACAGGGATATAAAGTACAGCATAAAGAGTCGATCATGTCGTAGTAACTGTATGATGGCAGATGGGTACTAGACTTACTGGGGTGACCAATTCATAAGGGACATATGTGTCTAATCACTATGTTGCACACCTAAAACTAATATAATATGGTATGTCAAGTGGAACAGAAAAATAAATTTAAAAAACTGTTTTAAAGAGAATGGAACTGACCTAGATAAGATCATCACAGTCCCCTGCACTGCTTATCTAAAGTGATCTCTCTGTAGCATTTGACACTTAGTGCCCACTCTTCCTGCCTCTCTGGCTCTGCACCTTGGCCACCTCTGTGGCTCCTCTTCCTGTGCTGTCACCAAAGGCAGTGAGTGTACCCACAGCTCTAACCTCAGTCAGTCCATCCTCTCATTTTGTAACATCCCCGTGAGAAGCTTCGCACGTGCCCCCCAGCACCCAAATGCTGATGACTCTAACTGTATTTGCAGCAAAGCCCCAAACTCTCTACAGCTCGCCTGGGAATCCCACGCGCACTTCACAACCGGCATATAAAAACAGGAGCTCCTCTCCCATCTCTGTCCCCCACCCTTTCGAACTATTTCTCTTCCAGCACTGCCTATTCTAGCAAATGGTACCACCACCCCTCACCCAAATCACAAGCCTGGGAGCCACCTGGACTTCTCTCTTGTCTTACCCTCACTCACAAATAGTCTTGTAGTAAGTTTTACTAATTTTACCTTTAAAATTTCTCAAATCCATCTGGGACCTTCCACTTGCTACATCTCTCTCCTTTTTTTAAAAGACTTTATTTATTTGTTTGAGAGAGAGAGGAAAGGAGGGAGAAAGAGAGGGAGAGAAACTTCAATGTGTGGTTGCCTCTGACACGACACGCCCCCTATCAGGGACCCCGCCTGCAAACCCTGGCCTGTGCCCTGACTGGGAATCAAACCAGCGACCCTTTGGCTCACGGGCCCACGCTCAATCCACTGAGCCACTCCAGCCAGGGCTGCTACATCTTTTATGCTCTCTCAGGTTTTCATAATCTGACTCCCAAGAAACAGTTTCCATTAACTATTACTCCCTCTTCCTCTATCCAGTCATTATTCACAGTGGTTGCTTGTGGAGCCTGATCAATCTAAAATGCAAATATGACAGTATTATATCCCACTGCTCCAAACTCTTCAATGGATTCCCCACTGACTCAAGTTCAAGATCTAAATTCCTATACATGATAAATAAGATCCTTCATGACCGGCTGGCTCTACCTAACTCTCTACCTTGTTTACTTCCCATCATTGCCCTTCTCATACTCTAGGTCCCCGAGTACACGATGTGCTTCAAATTTCAGTTCCTTAGCACACACTGTTCCCTCTGCCTGGAACGGCATCTGGTCTTGCATGTGAATTCTTATCTCTTCTTTAAGACTAACTTGAGTAGTACCTCATTTGCAAAACCTTCTCTGGCCTCCCAAGTTAAACTGCCCACTTCCTCATTGGTGCTACACCTTGTACTCTACCTCTGTCATTTATTTACCACACTGCACAGTATTTATGTTTATTTACAGGTGTGCCTCCCCACTGTACCAGGAGCAATGTGAGGGCGAGAGTCTTGTCTTTGTTCACCCCGTATCCCTAGCATCCGAGTACCTACTAGGTACTCAGTTTCTGTTCGGATGAACTGAACCAGAGCTGTACTGCGCCCCACCACACATAGACACACACGCAGTGTTTGCTGACAACTGGATTATCAACGTTGTAAACAGGTGAGTCTAAAACAGTGGCTCATCTCACAGACATTTGCTTAAGATTGTTATATGACCTTATTTGCAATAGATTTCCCTTCTGAAACATTGTTTAACTCAGACTAATATTAAAATCAGTCTGCACGCTCCAGTGCCCAACGATTTAGTAACAGAAAAATGACCCCAAATTGAATACCGATTGCAAAGAACAGAGCCATGGTAAAGTGCCTGAGAAACTACTGACCCCACATCTCCTTATGTACAATATCCCCCAAGGCGTCTGCATTCTCCCACTATGCCCGCTCTCCTGGTTCCACTGATGCCTTACAGCTGTGTCTCAGGCCTCTCCAACTCCTCTCGAAACTCACTGGAAAACCACATCATTCAAGACTGTGAAGAATTTTCAAAGGTCAGAGACTCCTCCATGTCTATGATGTCAGTCCAGAGGAATCCAGACAGGGAGAAAGACGAGGGACAAAAACCCTTAGAAATTTCACACAATTCTTGATTAGGTGGGAGGGAGAGACAAAAGACTGTCTTGGCAGATTGTTTTTAGTTAATATGGGTTCTTCCAAGTGAAAGAAACAAAATACAATCTTTTTAGAACACAGAAAATATGGCTAAATTCCATACTTAAAGAGACCTATATATCACTAAATGTTACCATGAACGGATAATGACGAGTCTAAAAGAAAGAAAAGAAATGAAGTAGTATGTGTTAAAGCTTTAGGCATTATTTTATTTAAACTTCCAAAAGACTGAGAGGTTTGTTTGTCCTGTTAGCCCTGCATTATAGATAAAGACCCTAGGGCTCACCAAGGTTAGGCAATCCACCCAAGGTCACAGAGGTAAGAAGTGGCAGGACCAGGACTTTTACGAACCCAGCCTGACTCCCGAGACCAGACTCTTGCACCACACCACACTGAGTCCAGGGGCTGGGCTGGGAAAGCATGGCAGCCCACCCACGTGGAAGCCCACTCTCACTGCTTCACCCCCTCTCAGCTCACGCTGAAAGACAGAAATGGCTATGGGCTTAGACGAATCTAGGTTCAAATCTCTGCTCTACTACCAAGGGCTATGCAGTCGTGGATAAGTAATACAAATGTTTTGTGCTTCCATTTCTTCATGTATAAAGCGGGGAAAATACCTGCATTTCAGGCTTCTTGCTAGGATTAAATGACTTAAGATACGTAAAGCCTTCAGGGCAGTGCATGGCACACAGTAAGTCCTCAAAAAATGTCAGTTGCCTTCTTTCTACCTCACTCTTTCCCACACACTCTGCTTCAGTCCCCCAGTACCCAGCACAGCCCCTCCACCTTTCCCCCGAAAGCTCGCTGTCCCTCCCAAACAAACCCTCTAGCCCTACAACTGTTTCCAAGGTGCAGTCTCAACACATACACGCAGCACCCGGTCTCCGTCATTCCCAGTCCAGGGTCTTTCGACAATTTGAGCCTTCATGAAACGTGCTGTAAAGGGCGTCTCCTAGTTGTACCTTCTGCCAGAAGGCCCCCAAAAACAACAGCAAGAGAGAAATGTCTGTCCCCTCCTAGATGTACAAACACAGCGAAATAGCTCATTAATTCCCAAGTCTCCAAGAATAGCAATTTCAACATATTTACTGAAATTCTAATGTCTTCCTTAGTCTCCCAGTCCAACTTCCCCACCTTTTCCCCTCACTACTCTACTCATTCCAGATTCAAAGATTTTATAATATTCTCTTAATCTCATACATGGTGTCTACTTTTTGGATTGTTCGCAAGAAATGTTCGCATCTCCCCCTACTCACCAGGCACAATTCTGAGACGTTTCCTACCTCCACTGCAGTATATACTCAGGGCGTGTCTTCTACTTTCTCCCCCTAAACCAAACTTAAGAGAAAAAAACTCAACCCAATCATATAATTTTCCACTCCCCAAACAATGTATTGGCTTCCCATGTGACACTGTGGACACAGACCAGTAAGGACTCAAGAGCTGGCCCACGGCTTCATTACTATCGCTGTTACTGTTACGTGTATGTGTCAGAACAAGACTTAACTACTTTTTCCAAGGGTTTCCAGTTTTTGTTTGTTTTTTAAATCAGGTCTGCAAATAGCAAAGCAGATCTCTAAGCAACAAGTCCCATTACTAGCCAAATGCTAATATAAAGATCACGGAGAAGTTCCCAGAGAACTCCTTATGAACTAGCATTTGTCTTCTCAGTGCTGCTGCTAAAAGGCTCCTTAGATTATAGTTATTTGGGAAATTTAATAATTTGGAAGGCTTATACAGTGGAAGTTGACCTGTGGAAAAATAAGGGCAGAGAGAGCCACAGAGAAAGTCTGTTGTTATAATACTGGCACAACAACAGGAACTTGAGTAGAAACAGCAATCACGTTAATGTTTATTTTCTTAGATCCAGACCAGTATGTCTGTTTGTCATACACAATGAATTCTTTGTTTTTCCTTTCAGATAGGGCCAAGAATAGTCCAAAGTTTGGTTCTCAGTAAGTTCAACTTTTAAAAGAATAGTCTATAAAAACAAAAGTTCTAGTTGAGCCCTTCAAGATTCTGATTACTGAACTTTTGACAGGAGAGAAAAAATAAATATTACAAATCAACAGAGGCTAGTCCAATAGCAAAATACACAGTTTCTCTAGAATCAACCCTCAAACACTTGAGGAGCTATCAACCTCCTCTCCCCTTGTGGATTCCTGGTTACAGGGCATTTCACTGTCAGCTACAGCGCTTCCACTCAAGGCGAGGAAGTGGCAGAAAGAAAAGCATTCCAATTCGCTCTTTCTCTTCAAGGAGGCTGTGGAGGCAGAGACACCAGTATCTGCGAGACCCTAGCTGGCAAGACCATCCCCCTTGAGGTCGAAGCCCGTGACGCCACTGAGAATGTCAAAGCTGAAGTCCAAGGCAAGGAAGGCATCCTGCCTGACCAGCAGCATCAGATTTTTGTGGGCAAACAGCTGGAGGATGTTCAGAAACATTCAGAACAGACTTCAATATTCAGAAAGAGTCCACCCTGCACTTGGTGCTTCGTCTGCAGGGTAGCATCATCAAGCCCTCCCTCTGCCAGCTTGCCCAGAAATACAACTGTGACAAAATGATTTGTCCTAAGTGTCACACCCACCTGCTTCCCTGTGCTGTCAAATGCGGCAAGTGAGGCCAAACCAACAACCTGCACCCCAAGGACAAGGTTAAATAAGGCCCTTCCACCACCTCCTCAACCTGCAGGGCAGCCTCCTGCCTGAACTCCGTGGCCCTGGGACCTCAATAAAGTTCCCCTTTCACTGACTGCAAAAAAAGAAAAAAATCCAATTACTGTACTATCTGCAATTACTTATCCATAGGAAATAAATTCACTTTGTAAGTTTCTTCCAGTAAATTAACTTCCTTCAGCACACAACTACTACTGTTTTAAAGCCTCAATTTTTTAAAACTTGTCTTTTATAAAATTATTTAATTCAGTTCAAAAAAAGCTACTTCTTATCACTATTATTATTTTTATTCTCCACCTGCAAGTTCCTTAGCCATCTTTCCTGGCCATATCTAAACCTCATTGGAACTCCTATGGCCAGTAGGTAAAACATTCACTGGTACTTGCTGGTATCATAAAGTGCCTCATAATATTAAGTTGGCCTTCCTGATACTCCCATCTTATCTCTCCAATCTGACTACCAGTCATTCATGGGAAATTTACTAAACTGCATCCACTATGTGCCAGCTGCTGCCCTAGGGCCTGAGGATACAGATGAAGAAAGAGGCCACACTTCTACCTTCAAGGCACTCCGGTCTGGAGAGAGAAATCTGTAACATGTTATTAGTGGCCAGTAGGGTAGAAAAAGGTATTAGGAGCAACCAATTTAGCTGGATGGGGTAGGGAAATTTCTCAAACTGAGTCTTTAGGGTATGTAAAAGCTTACCAGGCTGGAGAAGATCCTTCCTAGACAGAATTCAGATCACTGAGGTTGGCCCCTTTTTTTCACACTTTAAATAATTTTGAACAGGCCTAACAAACTGCTTGGCACATAGTAGATGACTAACAAATATTTGCAGTTCTAAGTTATTCACGCTAGTCCATATGTGTAGATAACTGAGAGCTAATCGATACCTAAACTGGCATGTGATTATTTACTGGTTTCAGATGTCATCATTCGCCACAAAGAAAAGTATAACAAGGTCTGTATGGACAAATATACTTGTACAGCTGCCCACCAAGAGACGTTTCTGCTGTAAATAGTTTTTCTGCTGTAAATTTTTGTTTTTAGAGCGCAAAAGCAAGTATGTCTTCATTTCATACAAATTTTCAAAATTAAACACTCTTTGAGATTTTTATTTCCCTTTTCTGATGGAAAACTCATATACACAGAGAAGCTTTCAAAGCTTAAATGATGCCTAGAAAACAAGGAGCCTGGACCC
Organism: Macrotus californicus; assembly: GCA_007922815.1. Classification (NCBI taxonomy): domain Eukaryota; kingdom Metazoa; phylum Chordata; class Mammalia; order Chiroptera; family Phyllostomidae; genus Macrotus; species Macrotus californicus. The sequence goes on from VMDR010001573.1 coordinate 92,783, forward strand.
AAGTTCTCTAAATCCGAACAGAGGGTTCATAACAGTTCTCCAGGGATGTGAAGCAAAATCAGATCAGTCTAGTCATGCAAACTCCACAGGCTAAAGAATTCTTTAAGTTTTGCTTTTAAAAATACCACCCATGTTCATCCACATTGTCTACTAGCCACCGCCAACCTCCCCACACCCCACCAACCCCACCAACCCACGTGTATTTATACCTCTAGGCTGGAGTTAAGCAGCAGAAACTCTAACCCAGTTAGTACTCTACCCTGAGTATCATTTGGGGCCCTCTCATTTCTTTGTACAGGTTTGCCTTTTGTGGTAATAATGTTTCTTTCCAAAGCAACCAAGCCTCTTACATTTATGCACATAAAAATTAGTTACAAGCATATAGCATGATCTGGTACCTCCATTCTGCAGGGGAATACAGACTATCCACTTCCATTATTTGCATATTTTCCACTTCACATTTGGGTCTTATGTGGAATAAGCCTGGTGGTGAGGTCACTCTGTTTTCCTTATTTAGCACTTTAGAATTACAGGCTTTAGAATTAGGACGTAAGAGAACATTTCAATTTCATACCCTCAAGTTGCAGATGATAAGACAGAACCAGGTGAGTAAGATTAAGTGACATGCCGGTAGTCACAGAGCTAACTAGCGATACAACTGTGTAGAGGGCACAGTCTGCTGACTCCATTCTAGCGATCTGGACTTGACTCCACACATACCGGTAACTCTCAATTCTCTGTGTGATTCACTTTGTGGATCTATGAATGAAAACTTCCTTTCCTCCTGCCACCCAGCTAAATCTCTTACTTCTAAGAAAAAGATGACTATTTAGGAAATTTAATCACTTAACCAAACCATATGAAGAAAGGAAAATCATCTATAAAGAAAATCATGAAGGCATGCTAAAAACCAAATCATCATTTTTGTTTTGCTCATCACCTGTAAAAACAAAAAACGGATTTGAAAATATGGCTCTAGCACTGTAATCTTGAAGTGCTGTAGCAAGAGGGTAATATAAAATTATGTTTGACACAGAGATAGATTTTTTTCTTTTCCACTGATAGTTTGAAGCTATAATATACTTGTCATATGCTATTAAGAAAACACAGCAATAACTAAATTTGAACAGGATAAAACACAACATGAAAACTAAGAAAGAAATGCAACACAAACTTAACAAATTACTTCTCCTTATCCAAAAGGGTAAAATGCCGGGAAGCGTCAAAACAGTCACTTTCCGCACATCCACATTTATTCACGTTTACTGGTAGCAAAGCTACATTTCTAATTCCATTTAGGAAGGACCACCATCAGCACAGTGGCACCCAGGTCACTGCCATTTTCTCCTGGAAAACCTTAACTTCCTGACTCAATCATCCAATAAGCACTCATTAAAGACCTACTGTGTGCCAGGCAGTCTGCTAACTGAAGGGGACACATCAACCAATAAATCATCATCCGGGCTTTCTATAAGTTCATCCAATGGGCTGGTTCCAGAGAACCCCCAGATAGGTATCAGCTCACTTCCTTTATTCAACAAAGACTGACTAAGTGCCAGGCACCAGAGACAGGAAAAAAAAAAAGGAAATTCTAAAAAGTAAGAAGTCCTTTCAAAATTTACTAAATAACTTGCTCTTTTGAATTATTAAAACCCTATGTTCTTCTCCAAGAATGTCCATTATCAGAAGTTGACTGTAGAGGCTTTTGATGATGACACCTAACCAAATATTGGGGTCAAAGATGCTGTCTCCTTAATCTTACTGCCTAGGGAGGCCAGGCAGACACTGGCCTGGACGGATACTTTCTTTTTGTTATTTATTTCAAGATCCATATTATAGGAATGTGGCTGAATTCACCAACAAACTGTGATAGGTTGTTTCCCATGGAGACAGAGACTTCCAGTAGAATGCACTATAAGCCTCTAAGGTTAAACATCTGACAAATCCTGTTACACTTTCTTGTCACCATACAGTGCCTCAAAGTAGTACAGGCAGCCCTTCACGGTGACGTGGCACCAGGCCGAGTTCTCAGGGTGGGGGTCTCTGCTTTTCCTTCTCCCTTCCACAGAAGTAAGAAAGGCACCAATTAGTGTACAAGTCATTTGGCAAATATCCCATTTTCCTCTGACTTGATCTTCTTGAAATTAATCCAGGAAACCAATCCTTATGAGTCCTATCCCATTAACAGTTTTAATATTATTACTGGTAGTGGTGGTGATAGCAACTGCAAACTTTGCAATTCACAAAATACTTTTAAATACATTATCCCATTCACCAAAAAAAAAAAGGAGAAGGGATAAGAAACATCATAGGCAACTATCTCAAATACCAAAAATTAAACTCAGTTTAACTGGAATTGAAATGCAAACATTTTCAGTCCTACTAAAGGCTCAAGTTATTTCTATCAAAAGCAGAGGATTGACTGTAGCAATGCAAAATCAAAAATTTCCCCTTAAATGTGTCTTTAAATGCTAGGCCTAACTGATTCAATTTGTAAATGTTAAGACGAAAGTCTCAGCAAGAATCTGATGCTATAAAACTTTGTGACTCCAATCCCTTTCCCAAATGCTCTATTCACAGTTTAAGGCTCAATAAATATTATTCTGAAGGAATACTTAACAATGAGGACGCTGCCCACGAAAGACAAACTGACAACACTTAGCATTCAAGCAGCTTTTTAAGATTTAACTAACATTTATCATGCACCAATAAAAGTACCAAGCACCAGTTTAGACACAGCCACATAAATCTCCTTAACCTCATGAGCCATGCCCAGATACTCCGAAATTGCCAAAACTACACAGACTGGATCCACAACACTAAATAGTTCCAACATTTGCAACCTCAATCCCAACTAATTAATCCCGAGAACTCAACTGGAACTCAATTCCTGCTAGAACTCAGCTCCTTACTCTCACGAAATGAAGCATTTTTTTTTACAATGCTTTATACTAGGTAATAAGGCTCACACACACACACACAAAATCCTTGTGTCTATTTTTAAGCTTTCTCTGGAATAAACACCATTCACCCCAGATATGGCACACTGTGATAACGGCATTAATCTAAAACAAGTACTCTCCTGGATGACACTAGGCAAAGAATAAACCTAGAATGCTAACAAAACTGAGTCTCAGCTGGGCAGAAGACATTGGATTTAAACAGTCTCCCAACCTCGAGACCATTTCCCAGTCCTCTGGCTACAGAAAGCCTTCTCTATTTGAGTGAATTGCAGAAGGCAAATTTGACCCAAGGTTCATCACAGAGAAGTGGCGGGGCTGGGGGGAGTGGGGGGAGCGATATTCCAACTGGCATGACCACATTACAATGTTAACAACACATTACTCACCATTGTACTACAAGAAAGAACTTGCAAGTGGGCAAGGAACGTTCAGGGAGCCAAAGAAAAAAACAAAACTCTCCCAGTCCTCAAAGCACAAACACATTCAAGTGCCAAAGCAGGTCACACTGTCCAGTTTACATCCAGGTATGAGTGGGTGAAGAGGGAGTGGGAACAGGAGAAGGGAAGAGAGGAACAGCATTATAGGGCAGGTGTGCTTGTCAGCACCAAGGCAGATTTCTCTCTTGGTTTCATCGAAAACCTTTTTAACAAAGAAATACTGGGGGTCCCACCTGTTTTTATCACTTGATTTATTTATATAGTCACAGAGAACCTATGGTACATGTAAATGGCAGCACAACGTGATACTGGTTGCAGATGTTCCCTTGGGAATCCATCAGAGCTGTAGCTATCTAAGTGGTAGCTCTGTCACCTCCTTGCTATGTGAACTTGGGCAGGTTATTTAACTTCTCTGTGCCTTAGCAGGAACTTCACCTCACATTCACTGTGGTATCCTCAGCACCTTAAACAGTCCTTAACTAGTTTGGATGAATTAGTAAGTATTTCATTAACACAATAATAAATATTTTGGATGAATTAACCTGTAAAAGGGTTTATAAATATGTATCTTATGGAATTATTATGTGTTAAATGACATAATATATAAAGCACTCAATATAACTCAGGACAGGGTCTCACTGTTAAATAATAAAGTTTTCTCCCCTGAAATCCCCAGCCAGGTCAGAAGGGTAACAGATGAGTCATGGCAAGGATTAAGATGGGCAAGAATCAGAGAAGCCAAGCACTGGATGACCTGCACTGCTAGGGACCTAGTCACAAAACCCAGGAATATTTAATCTTGGCAGATGAAGTTAAGTAACAGTGCCAGACCCTAAAAGTACTCCATAGTAAAATTAGTTGACCCAGAAAATGCTATTTTGGGTCTTCTGATACCTGTTATCAGATAGACCAAAAGCCTGGATGGAAAGGGAGAGGAGGGGAGGGGAGGAGCTGCATCTACATATTAAAAAAACAAATAGAAAGGATTTTTTAGGAGCCTATTCAATTCTCCAAAAACTTCCCATTAGCAAAAATACCCTACTGATCCACAGTATTTACTGGCCTTTTTACCTAGTAAGACCTGTGTAAGCAACTTGGCCTTAACTGCTGACAGGGTAAATCCATGGGCAAATTTGGGTCAGAACGCTTCTCCTTCCTTTACTCCAAAAGACTAACCGGGCCTTTGAGGCTACTTCACTGACGGATTGTAAGTAAAGCAACCCACCCACCTAGAGGGAGAAGGACTACCTGAACTTCTAAATTGCAGTTCAGAGAAGATCCTCCAGAACTTGACGGATCTTTTTCCTTCACTATGAAGAACTGAATCTCAGAAGGAGAGAGCTCTAAGAAATCTGAGTCACCGTTGCATTATGAGCCTTACAGACAGAAGTTTTACACATTTCGTATCTAAATATGAGGACAACCTATGCAGAACTGAAACAGTTTGTGGTTAAACCTCATCATAATGTGGTCTTCAACTTCCCATTTCACTTCCCAGGCATCTGCTGTCTTTTTAACCACGAAACCCACCTCCAGAGCAGTTTGATACAGTAGAACGAACACTGAATGACGGTCAAAAGAATGGGCTCCACACCAAGTTCTACTACTTAAACTGGCTGTTTAAACTCTCTGTTTTCAGTATTAACTGGAAATGTGGGGCGAGACTCAGTGCTTGTCAAAGGTTTCAGAAACCAACTGAACCCAGTCCCCCTATTGTATAACCCAGATTAAAAACACACATACTGTTCTTATCTATCCCTTTCCCACAAAAAGTTACCAAATTCTATTTCTTTTTCTTCAAATCACTCAAATCCTCCTGTTTCTCCATCACCAAGGCCCAGGCAGAAACCCTTTTCCCAGGGCCACCACAACAGCCCCTAACTGGTCTCTCTCCCTCCATTGTATACTACATGGCTGAGTCGATTTTCCTAAAGTATAATTTACACATAAAATTCCCTGCTCGTGGGCTTTTCGCTGCAAGGATAAAAACCAAACTGCTCTGCCTGAGAGTTCAGGCCCTCTCCAACTCCATGTTCCCTTGTCTCACTGCTCTCCGAGGTGAAGTGCTATGCAACCAACTGTCTACTCCGTCTGCCCCCACACCAGGGTGGGCTTAGCTTGCTGCTCCCCTTCTCCGAGGCCTAGGTTACCTTTAAAGTAAAACCGTTCCCCACCGACTCCCTCTAAACTTCCCCATAAGTCAATATAACTGTACTCCTCACTTGACACTCAGTACCCAAGACTTTGTATTATTATTTCTTTTCTTTTTTGTTTTAATCCTCACCAGAGGATATGTTTATTGATTTTTAGAGAGAGAGAGAGAAGGGGGAGAGAGAGAAACACTGATGCAGGAGAAACATCAATGGGTTGCCTCCCGTACACGACCAGACTAGGTGTCGAACCCCAACCCAGATATGTCCCCAGACCGGGAGTCGAACCTGAAAACTTTTGGTAGATAGGACAATGCTCTAAACAACCGAGCCACCTGGCCGGAGCTCCTATTTATTTTTTTATGCAAGTATTCAAGTCTTCATAACTAAGTATTAAGTTCTTTATAACTTTAATTCTTTCCACATCTGAGGCCTAACTTTTCAGCAGGCAGACACCCAATAAAATGCTGGTTGTAACCACTATCTTGGACAAACCACCAAAATGCTCTGGGCCCCTGCCCTGGATGGTGTGGCTCAGCTGGCTGGAACATCACCCTATAAACCGGCAGGCTGCAGGTTCAATTCCCAGTCAGGGTACACACCCAGGCTGAGGGCTTGGTTCTCAGTCCTGGGTGAGAGGCAACTGATCAATATTTCTCACATCAATGTTTCTATTTCTCTTTCTCTCCCCTCCCACCGCCCCCCTCCTTCCCCTCTCTCTGAAATCAGTAAGCATGTCCTCAGGTGAGGAAAATAAAATGAATGAATGAATGAATGAATGAATGAATATCCTGGGCCTCATTTTCCTCGCCTAGAAAATTATGACAATATGTAAATTTCCATTATGACAATATGTAAATTTTCTTTCAGTTCTAAAAATGCTATATGGTAGTATATATACTACCAACAGCTTGTATTTATTTCTCACATCTCTTGTTTTCTATATTCATATTTATGTAAATGTAACTATATCCCATTCAACCCAGGAAATAAATTCTCAAGGTGCCAATTCCCCTACTCAGTTTATTTACTGGTAACACTTCCTTAGTATCTCCTTACAGCACCTTGCCTGTATTCCAGTACACCGCAGGCATTCAGTAGAAAGGAATTCATAGTCTCAACCAGGCAGCAAACACCAAGGGAAGTTTACATGGATGATTTTTTAAAATCTTAATTTCTACAATTAACCTGTATATTACCAAATATTACAAAGATAATGTGAGAGAGAAGTCATTTAATGTTGTTAAAATGATAGGTTGCTTTGTGCCAAATAGGGAGGAACTTATTTTAGGCATTCAAAGATGCCACGATGCAGCATATCTTAAGTCCAAATCTCAAATTTTATTTTCAGAATTCTGAGAGGTATAGGAAGTCTCTATCTCTGGTCAGTAAACGACAGAAAACCAAGCATCCTTCATACCAGGTAATCTTGCCCTTCGTACTGATAGAAAATTTCAGAAAACGAATAGTCTAACACTCAGCCAGGTGAGCTCCTGGCTCAAAGAAGACAAAAGCAAATGCTCACAAAGGAACTCAGAAGAGCAGATAAATTTTTAAAATAGATGAGAACCTGCTGTCTAAACTACTTTCGTTAGCAGCATTATATTTTCCCACTGTCTTGCTTCGATTCCTCACAAAGAATTATCTTCACGTAAATAGCAAAACTTACTAATACAAAAACCTCGAAGGAATTTTCTTCTTTCCTTTCATGTCAGTCATCAATGACTCAGAAGGCACTAGTAAGACCAACTCATTTTAAATAACCCTGACTTTTCAAAGAACTATTTTAGAACACACAGCTGTACTGTCACAGCTTAATTCCCTCTATTATGTTTCCCAAGTAGTGTGCGGCCCTTGTACAACTGTGATAGTCAAGGTACACAGTTCGTAAAGAATTCTAAGCGAGGTTTTAGAGAATGAGAGGCAACAGACCTCTTTAAATGTTCGTATCTATCCCTCTCTCCTTTCTTGTTCTTTAACCCTATTCTGCATTTGCTAACTCCCGCTATCACTCAGTCTCTTTGTTCCTCTCCCTGACTTCTGCATCCCCCTGCCCCTTGGGGGACTACAAGGTAAGAGGCTGGTACCAAGGGCTGGGGCTCTGGCCCTCTTCCCTGTTAAGTCTCCAAATAAAACCAAGGGCCACAGGCAGTTTTCTCTTGTGTTTGCCTCCACCATATCTCCCTTAGCAAGCCTGGACAGGAGGCACGGGGGTAGCAGGAAGGGGTGCGGGACAGTAACTTACTCAAAGGAACTGTAAGCTCATTCAAGCCAATTCGATCAGTTCTATGTTGCTACTGATGGCAAGCTTGCATCTCAGGCTTATTTCCCAGAGCCTATCCTTGCCAATGACCCTCACATATCACCCCAAAACCTTCCCAAGGATACTGAAATGTTTTCATCAAAAATTTGATCCACACGTAACTATAGAAGAAAGTCGGTTGCAAATTAAATTTCAGAGCTGCATTTTAGAATTATAAATGGACTTGGGATTATCCATTTAAAAGGGTTCATGATGTTCTTCAAAACCCCAAGAGGAACTCAAGACCTGACGTATTGACAAAATTGCCAATGTTTGACTGCATTTACCTACAAAGTTGCAATTTCATAACGTTCAACTTAATATTTAATTTGTTCCTGGGTGGAGAGAAGAGCTGCTGTAAGGCCAAAATGATGTTATTTTGGGACTATACATTCCAGAATTAATAGCATTAAAATATTCTGCTGAGTTACAATCTAGTCTTGTTAATAAAAAAGGTGTCATTAAAGATACATTTACATAGTATATATACACACATGTGTGTAACAGGCGTTCTTCTTTAGGGGCCAAAGAACTTCTGGTTCTCAGCAGTGTTCATTCAGTGAACAGACAGCCTGCTTTTCCTCAGCACCAACATCCCATCTCCAGTGAAAGTGTCAGGACCTTGATGACAATAGCAGAATTTGATCACTGGCAAATGAGTCTGGCCATGGAAGCACACTGTCTGACGGCCATCAGGAGCAAATCCCAGGAGTTCCCGCACTGGGGTGAGGTCAGCGATCAATTCCACCCCATCTCTCAGGGAATGTTCGCTCTCACCGCCTCCGGGAAGTTAGTCTTGACTGCTCTCACCATCTTTGTGCAGTTTTATATAATTTTCAGGCTGAAAATTGCTTGTTAAGCTTTATTTGTCATGGGGCCACTATGAAGCTCATAATTAAACTAACAGTTCATGATAGCAAAGAATTTAGTCTTTATTTTTTTATTCATTAATTAGCCACTTCACAGCCAATGGGTACTAAATGCCTACTATGGGTAAGTTATTGTGGCAAGCTCCAAGAGAGATACAGGGATAAAAGAAAACATCTATCTGCTTTCCAAGGTTTACAGAAGAGCCATGGAAACGGCATAAGTCAAATAAAATACAACAACATATACAACTACCAGCAGACAAGTACCAATAAAATGACAAGAGAATTCAGAAGTGGAGAAGATCATATCCTGTTAGAGAAAAAAGAAAACCGAGGAAAGTTTTCACAGAAGATACAACCTAAGCCGGGACTCTGGGTAGGGATTTTTAGCAGGACAAGTAGGGAGGGCCCTGAAGGAAAAGGGCTTAAAGATTTCTGAAAAACAATGTAGGGAGAAAAAGGTGCAAAAGGATACATACGTATGATTCTCTTTAAGTAAGATTTCAAAACAAAGCTATCTGTTGTTTGTGTGTGTATAATATGTTTAAAAAAAAAAACAGAAAAGAAGAAAAGAAAGAAGGGTATATAACATGAAATGGAACGATACATAGCAAATCAGGCCAGTAGCCATTTCTCAAGAAAGAGTAAGGGGGAAAGGATATGGAAAAAGGCTTTGGCTACATCTTAAAGTGAGCAAGACATTTAAAACAATACAACAAAATGTTACTGTCTATTAAATTTGAATTGTTAGCTCAAAATTGTGTTAGGAATTTTCCCTGAGCTTTTCTAAATAGTATTTAAAATATCTCATTATCCAAAATTTTTAAATTAAGAAAGGGCCAAGTGACTAAAATAGAAGAGTCACTAACATAAAAATAATAGTCAGGAGCAGGACGGTCCCCTTAAACTTTAAAGGAACACTTGATTAGCTCAGTGAGCACGAAAGGGACCTAGAACTGAGTGGGGTGGGGCTGACAAATATGGACGAGGAGGAAGCTGTGACTGCCACCCTCAGTCAGGTATGGGGGGGGGGGGTGAGACCCCCTTCCCACATAACATAAATGCTGGTATAACCAAGGCATCTCCTAAAAATAAAGCCAAGGAAACTTCCAGTTCCATAGGAATTCAGACAAAGACTCACTGTGAGTAGCTATTCTGTGCCTATCTCTCCTCCCCTCCCCCAAACACTCACAAACAAAAACAAAATGTACCCTTGCCCACTTGAGAAAGAATTAAGAATTTGGCAGCTCTGCTAAAGTGGACAGTTTCCAAATCAAGGCCCTTCTCTGAAGACACTGACAGTGCCCAGAGAAAAGACTGAAGAAATCACAACACAGTTAAGTTTTGAGAAAAACTTATCAATGAAAGGTATCCATCCTTCCATACCCACTTGTATCCCAACTTTCCCCATGGGAATCTAAGGACCTCTGAAGTGTCCTCTATCCTGTTCTTAGGCTCTTCTCCAGGAAAAATGACAAAAACAAAATCCCAAACTTGTTTAGTGCTTTAAACCCAACAATTTCCCTCACAAAAATCCAATGAAATTAAAAATACAGGAAAGAAAGATTTAAAATCAAATATATCTTGTTTTTTTTAGATAAATATATTTTTTGTCACTGCCCAATTTATTTCTTGTACCAAAGTTTCATTGGCACAACCTAAAACTAGATTTAAAAGAAAACAATTTAGGGAACTTAGCAGAAGAGATATAAATACATCTGCACACTCAAGAAAACAAGTACCTTGTAAGTACCTTGACATTCCCCTACACCTGAATGGTACAGCTGAACCCGAACGCCCTCCTCACGCTACTCCAGGGCCCCCACTGCCCACGGTCAGAAGTCCCTACTTCCCAGGTACCCTCAGGGCAGCTCTTCCTCAGTCAGACCTGGGAAAACACCGCTGTTCACTCTGAACTGGTAAAAAGGTCAACGGAACGGAATGACCAAAATCCCTCTGTCTTCTGGAACAATGCACTACGGCAGAATGTAACAAACACTAGAATGGGACTTGTGAGGGAGAGAGGTGACCTAACGTTTATTAGTCACCCACCACATCACAGGCAGTGAAGACTGAATTCCAGACCACGCTGTTACTAAACTACTTCTGTGATCCTGAGTAAATTTCAGGCATTCCATTCGAAAACGAACAAGGGAGACTAAGAAAGCAGAACAGGCCTCTAGTTCTCTGATTCTGTGATTTTTGTAAACATGAACACAAATGTATTACTGTTAAGCATAATAAAGTTATTTAAAAAGCCTTCATTTTGTTCCTCTCCAATCCACCCCAGACACCACTAACAAAATAATCTTCCCAGTACATGAAATTTACTTTGTCACTCAATGTGGCTCAGCAGTTACTTAAGCACATCATAAAGCTGTCCGTGATCAGCCATCCCTACCTCCCCAGCCTCATCTCTACCCTCCAACCCTGCCCTCCAGCCGTAAGAATTATTTAAAAGTTACCTGAAGAAGTCTGGCTGTTTGGTTCCTTAAAGCTTTTGTTCATGCTGTTGTGTCAGCCTGTAGCACACTTCTCCCTGTCGTCTGTAGAGTATATCCTTAACTCATCTTGCAAGACTCGGCTCAAATGTCATCTCCTCTGGGAGGCACTTTTCAACTTCTGCACGCCCAAAGCAGGATTGACCTTTAGGCCCCCACATACTTTTAGTGCAGCATCTTTAAGCCTTCATTCCATCTATTTACACATCTGTCTCCTTCCACCAGACCCATAAGCTTCTTGTAGGTAAAGACCTTGTCTGACTCACCTGTTTCCTCAGTGCCTAAGACAGTGCTTACAAGAGGACACTCATTCAAGGGATAGTTGATGGAACAGGGAGAAACAGAAAACAGGAAAGGAGAAGGAAGAATCAATCAGGACGGCCTGAAGAGAGAAGAGTTAGTGTCTATCAGTACCACTGTCTGTGGCCTTCTGTTCTTTCCCTACACTCCAGTCTTCAGAGAGCTTATTCATTCTCTGGGCTACAGCTACCACGCCTAACGCTGAAGAACTGCACAGCCACACCTGCCACGTAGCAACCCCACCTCCACATCAGCTTCTGGCACATCTCTAAGGATTGAAACAGCTTTCTTTCACTTGGACATGTCATTACCACCTTAAATCCAACACATCTCAAACTGAACTCGGCAGATGCCCCCCAAAAATGATGACATCTTCCTAATTTCTTTATTTCAATCAATGTCTCAGAAACCCAGGCTTTAAAAATGTCACAGTCGTACTTGATCGATCACTCTCCTTCGCCTTCCAGATCCCATTCTCATGATTCCAATTTTCCTCACAATCTCTTTTGCACTCTTCCCTTTCCACTCCCACTCTAGCACATCACCTCTCACACTTGGGATGCCAACCGCCCTTCCCTCCAAGTCACCTTGTTCCTCACTATCATCATAGTAGCATGATGAGACAAAAAGTCTCAGCGGGTCACAACTTTCTATCATTTAAAATCTAAACTTACAAGCCTAGCTTTTAAGGCCCCTTCTAAACATAGCCCCAAACCAATCTACCCACCTCTGTTTCACTAGGACCCATTGCTGCTCAACCACGTCACCACCCCAAAAACATCCCAAGCATATTCCTATTCCAGGCTTTTGCTTGATCCCTCTCAACTCCAAAATGAAATAATTTTTTTAGTGTTATTTTCTTCATCCCTTGTACCTGATACAATTTTATTTATTTTTTAAGATCTGGAATTGGTTATAATTCCTCTGCGACATTGTTCCCAACTACCTGAGTACCCATCTCCCAAAGTACCTATGGAATGAGGTTGGCACGATGCAATCGATAGTATGCTTCCACATTTAAAAATTGTATTTGTGAGGCATAATAAAGGTTCAATGGGTGTTCATTCCTTCCTATTCTCCGTACTTCCAACCAGCCTGTAAACTCTTCAAGGGCACAAAAGTATCATTTTACCCAATCCTCCACAGCACCTAGCATAGAATTAAACTCAGAGCAGGTCATTAAAAATAATAGTTCAGTAATTTCTCCTATCCAAAACTATTTCTTCAAGGAAATACAGTTGAAAATAATCCTGAACTACACTGTACAAATTAAGATGCCTGAACTTCCACCTCTGATTTCCAGCTCAGAGATACTCCAACCTCCTGACTCAAGAGGTAAATAATAATCCTGTGCTCATGACATCACAAGCACATAGCTTGGTAATGACGATGAGAGAGTTGGGGGGCGGGGTGGGGACAGCCAGGATGGAGGAAAGCAAATCCACTGACAGGGCAGCTGTGTGATTTTTTTGTCTGTTTATTCTTAAATGCGGATATTTCTCCTCATTCCTTTTTAAAAAAAAAAAATGATTTGACTTATTTTTTTAGAGAGAAGGGAAGGAAAAAGAGGGAGAGTAACACCAGTGTGAGAGAGAAACATCTATTGACTGCCTCCCCTACACACCCCCAAACAAACCTGAAACCTAGGCATGTGTCCTGACAGAATCGACCCCTTGTCCTGTGGAATGACACCACACCAGTCAGGGCCATTCTTTCTCTCTTTCTTTCTTTCTTTCTTTTTAATTGGCCATATTTTCAAACAAGTTTACTTCAAAAGAAAAAATCTGACAGATTTTCAGTGGAGCTGACCTCTGGAAGAGGTTCTACAAAAGCCCAAATATTTTGAAAAAGCCACCTTAATCTTCAATTAAAAAAAAAAACCTTCAACAATGCAACAAATCACAGTAAGATTCCTCCAAACACCGTGAAGGGAGACTCATTCTGTCTGCAACATAAGCATCACCTACCAATTGCTCAGGCAAAAGGCCGACAGCCTGAGAGGCCACACTGGACCCACACAGATTTTGAAAACAAATTGTTCTCCATTAACATACACAGTCTAGTCTTAATTATCCACAGATGGATGAATCACTTTATGGATTTCTGAGGCAAAATTTTTAACCCAAGATCGACTGTTCTTAGACATCAGTATACTCTCTTCGCCATCAGGTAACATAAGCTTAGAAAAGCAAATTCATTTCAACATCAGTATGATCCCCAAAACTCAAAAACAAATCTGATTTTAAAAATAATGTATTTCGCCCTGGCCAGTGCGGCCCAGTTGGTTGGAGCGTCATCCTCTAAACCGAAAGTTCACGCAAGTCTGATTCCTGGTCACAGCACATGCCTGGGTTGCAGGTTTGGTCCCCAGTCAGGGCACGTGCCAAGAAGCAACCGATTGCTGTTCCTCATATCATTATTTCTCTCCCTCTCTCTCAAATCAATAAGCATGCCCTTGGGTGAGGATTAAAAAATAATAATGATAATGCATTCAAGCCAAGAAATTTCTTTATTTAAAGTTCTGAATTACCTATACTAATACTCCCTACAATAGCAGAGAAAGTTAAATGGACTTAAAACACGATACAGCCCATAGCATAAGCTCTTGAGGAGAATCCAAACATAGTCTTGAGACTCCCCCACAGGTCGGTACAATGTGAGACAGGCACAAGCAGAGCTCAGCACAGTGAGTAAGGTGTGTGAATACAAAAACTTGTACAGGAACCCTATGTCTTCTGGCTGATCCCTTTAAGCCAGGATGGTCCAGAAAAGCAGCAGAAGAGTCACAATGTACCGGTGCCTGCCTGACTCCTTGTCCCTGAGTTCCTGGACCAGAAGGCTCAATACTTCTCATTAAATCCATCCTTTGTTCAAGGACCTACAATGACTCTATTGACCCTTCTTCCATCAACACACAACAGAGTCAGGGTACTGAGTCCCCTCCACCCTCTTGCTTGCTCTACCCATGACCTGACCAGCCCACATTCTCTCCAATCACTCTCACTTATTCCCCCAACAAACACAACTTAGTCATTCATACCATCAGTGCACAGTGTACATTCTATACTTTCTGCCTGGAAGATCTTCCTAATGTTTATTCCTAACATTTACTTGAATGCTCGCACATATTTTATAGATAAGGATGGAGAGGTAAACTGCCCAAGATCACATAGCATAAACCCTAACCAAAACCTGAACCAAGTTTCATCTAACTCCATACCTCACGCCTCTTTATGACTCTAATCTACTGTCTCCCAAGTCCATTTCAAATTTTACAATTCAGAAATATTCCCTAATTCATCTCATTCTTTGTTACTTTGAGTTTACTAAACTTTACATACTGCCTTTGTAGCACATTAAATTTGATTTTGTTTCTATGTTTCTTCCTATGTGGTAAAGCTTATAATAGTCTACCTTCCCATTTACAATATGCCACCTTCCCCAACTCCACCCCCTCCCAAAGGCAAAAACACCTGTCTTAATACCTTTATACCCTCCCAAAGCCTGTCACTGGAGCTTGGAGTCTGTTTTATCCACAGGAGTATTTAATCACTATTCAGCAAGGACTTCTTACTTTAAAAAGAAAAAGAGCAGCAAATTCCTTCTTCTGTCATATTAAAAATTCATCTGAGTTCAGACATTCATGATAAAACTGCCCTGCATCGGAAACTGGGACCAGTTACACAGATTCTAATTATCTAAATTCATCAGGGGCTGTTGAGAAGATTCCACAGTCTGCCATTCCACCGCGCGCACGTTCCCACAGGAAAGATACTGCTGAAGTCATACTTCAAAGCATTATTTCAGGATTTTCCCCTTGACGGGATGAATGTTTACAGTAAGAACAGGCGCTACCTTACAATGTCCTCTGCCAGCATCCTCAGCATGCATGAGACATTTAGGAGCTCTATAACTTTTAACGATTGTCATTCAATGCCCCAGTAACAATCTGAAAACCTATTTTTAATACTGAGTTATTCCATCATAATTCACTAGATTACATATATTGAATCTCACACAAAGCCTTCAGAGAAGCGCGAATGGTGGCGGGCTTTTGGGTTGCTCTATATTTAATCCTAGGTATACTCAACCCCTCCAATCCTCACCCCCATCCTCATGGATTAATATATGTAGTTCAACTAGGGGAAGTTGCTAAATACAGATATAAATAGAATTTACCAGATATCACTAATATTGACACTAACCAACTCACAAACTGAATGACTGTCAACAGACTCTGAGAGGGTGTGTGTGATTTTTAAAAATTAGGTTTTACTCTCCAAATTAAATTTTTTTCAATAGGTCCCAAAAGAAAGAGATTAAAGAAACAAAGGTTCAGGAAAATTCCCAAGTCATAGGTGACTTAACTACCAAGCCCAACTAACAATTAGTATCCATTACTGGTCAGGCTGCCTTATACAAGTCAGTAGACAGTCCTTCCTTTGGCAAAGGCTTACTTTCCCACCCCTCAACAAGGGAGCCTTTGGCATTAAATGAAAGGGGTAAGTCAAATCAGGGAACATGACCAAAAGAATAGTAATATTTTGGGAACTATCTTCCTTCCATCTTTCCTTCCGGCTTGAACACGAAATGTCCAAAGTGGATATCTGTTCAATTCTAAATTATTCATGTTAATGGATAATTATCAGCAGAAAGGTGCTGATGACCCAAAATTGAAAAAAAAAATAACCTATTTCAGTTTTGGAATATCTTTTCAGCATATTTACTTTCTCAATTACTCCTAGCATGAACTAATATTTGTGTTCATTTGCAATCCCTAACTACATAGTAACTGGCCACTTACTCAGGGAGGTGTTCTGAGGCACACAGGGTAGCTAGTGGAAATTATAACAGAAAATTTTAACAGACTGGTATTCAGACTCCAGATGAGCAACATCAACTTCATTTATTTTACAGTTTGGTCCAGACTTCAAAATATGGACACGCACAGCAGGATGGTTACTAAACTTTAAAAGAGTTGCTCAAAAAACAATGAGGACAAAGAGTCTAATTGTTTGCCTATAATGTATTCATTTGTAAATTATGCAGAGCAAATGTTTAATTACAAGTCTGATTCTCCCTAGCCACCTGGCTTACATCCCCGCAGTCTTCTCCACCCCATCAGGAATGCAATCTCGTTTACTAGGAAGGAAATTTTAAAGTTATATAATATAGAAAACTGTTTTTAAAGGACTTAGAATTGACTACAGTTTTGGACTAGCCTTACCACCACTTCTTCGGTCCACTCTGTCCTTTCCTACTTTAGAAATAGGTTCTGAAAGACAAAGGGATCCAGCCTCCTCAAAGATCTCCTAAATATACAGTATGAGAAGACAAAGTCTTAAAAATTACCAGCTTTTGATTTTCTAAAAAGCATTTAAAATACGTACTCATAAAAACATATGTAAAATGAGAGTCAAAGTCCCGCTGATTCTTGCTTTTGCATTCATGAAAACTCCTTAAGAATCTGGAGAATCTCTTACGTAAAATTTCACCAGTCAGCTTCTTTCAACTTAACATGTATATCTGTATTGTACCCAGAGGAGCCACCTACGTTAGACTGACTATCTAGACAGAGGGGAGGGGGAGAGAGAGAGAGGGAGGGGGGGAGGGAGAGAGAGAGAGAGAGAGAAAGTAGAAGACAGAGAGGGAGGGAGGGAGGGAGAGACGCACAGCGCTCGCCGGTCCTTGTGAGCCGACAAGCTAAAAATACGCCGGCCCAGTAAACAAATCCCATTCCATCCCGACCGGAGCCACACCGTTAACCTAGTAATTATGAGAAGAGGAGTGAGATCACGCAGCCCCCGGCTTACTCATCATCAGCTTCTAAAGTTTCCATCGGCTCATGGCAACTTTGCTTTTTTCTTAAGTTCATAAGCCCGCCCTAGAAACTCCTCTCCCGCACACAACTCAACACACACTTTTTCCGCTCCCTTCCTCCATTACTGGGCACACCTCAGTTTGGCTATCGATAGGGAGAACAAGCTTGTAGTCTTTTCATTTGGTTTTTATATTGAGGCTTTACAATGAACTTTATCCCACAGTGGGGTGTAGCAGCCTGAACTCCTGAACACCTTAAGACTCCATCATCCCTCCCCGAAAGTCTAGTTGACAAGGGTGGGAGGCGGACCGTCCAAACTGCCCAGCACACTTCGGAGGCCAGGAACGGGGGGAGTGGGAAAGGCAACGCGGGACGCAGGTGAAAGAGGAGTAACAGGGAAAGGTTGGGACGAAGCGAGGAACAGTCAGAGCAAGAAGGGGGTGCCGAGAAACGATGGCTCCGGGTGAAATATAATCAGAAAATAGAAGGAGGACAGCGGAGATCAGAGGGTCAGAGTTTGGGAGACTGAAGAGGCGGGAGGGGCGGGAGCAGACGAGGGGAGGGTGACAGGACTGGGGGCTCCTTTACCCTCGCGGCTCCCGGGGCAAGGCCCTAGGCCGGGGCGGAGCACGGGGCCCGGCTGCCTCTCCTCATTCCTCTGCTGTGACCCCGGGGTCCGGCCGGCCCCTCCCCCGACGACGGCGGAGGCGGTGGCGGTGGCGGAGCGTGTGACCGCGGCTGTTGCTTCGCACAGGATCAGGAGCTGGAGCCAGACGGGACTGATCCGGACTGGCCTCCCCCAGTGGCTTTTCGCCTACTCCACACCCGGTCGCAGCTCTGACTCCTGCTGCTGGTTCAGGATCGGTGGTTTTCGGCCGTCCGGCCGGAAACAAGCGCACGTTTCCGGCCGGAGCCGGTTGGTGGTGACACCCAAGCCGCCCCCGGGCCTCCTCCCGCCCCGCCCCTCCCCGTAGCAGCCCCGCCTTTAGCGCCGCTCCCCTCGCTCTGGCGGGTTTGGCGCTTGCCCCGCGCGTGACCCGGTGTTTTCCTGGCCCCTGTTCCTAAAGCCCCTGGCCTGGAGAGTTCTTGAACCAGAGCTGGAGGGGGTCACGGTGAACTTTTGAGACTTTGCGGTAGACTCAGTTGGCTACAGCACTTTGGGAAGAAACCGAAAGAAGCGAGGTGGTAGTTCTAGAAAGGTGAGAGGCATGAAAATGCTCTAGAATGAGAAGACTCAATCATCCAAGACTGACCAGAGGAAAATTAACAACGCTTCTTACAGAACAGTCTCCAGCCAGTTATGCACTCTCCTTCCTTCACTCATGAAGTAAACATACCTTTCCCTGTAAACACCCAATACTTATTAATTTGCATAATGATGATGCCTTATTGACACATCTGCCTTAGACTGTTAGCACGATCGAAGTTACATAGAACTTTTTTTGGTAATGTCTTTTAACAGCATTATAGCATAATTCAATTCAACAAATATTTATTGAGTCCCTCGTATGTGCGAGGCATTCTGCTCATTGATATTGGGGACACAAAAACGAGCAAGACATAATTTCAGGCCTCAAGGATCTTACACTTAAGTAAAATACATAAAACTCTATTATATAAGGCAGAACTCATGTATGCATTATGTGAATTACAATGACCTATGGCTATGAGAACATAAGTTTGCGTTTCACATAGCAGACCTTCCATATTTATTGAATGAATAAATAAATATTTGGGGACTGTGGACTGTTTCAAGTAAGAAATGCCATTTAATAAATACCTGTTAGGACAAACATAAAATGGGGCCAGTTCCTGCTATCATCTGATCAAGAAAATCCTTCATACAGATTACTAACATTGTGGCACCTGGTCTGCACATTCAAAATGTTTAGAATTTCCAAACGTTTCCAAATTGTTCCTGTTAGTTCTATTTAAAAACAAATATTACAATCAACTCTTCTGCCCCCCCCCCCATACTTTCTAAACTCATCAGTTTGTAAACACGTGGAGCATAGACATTTAGAATTATCCAGCTCAAGACTAGAAAATTGACACCTGAAACAGGAAACTTCTTGGACAGCTATACCTCTTGGGGATACCCTGGGTTTTGAGTTGAAGATTTAGGCCTGGGCCTACCACCATACAAAAGCCTGGGCTGCCAGCATGTGGGGACTACAAATTTTGGTTACGGTTTAGTGGCAGATTTGAGGAGGAGAGCATGATGAGACTTGGTCATTTAAATTGATTCTAATTGAAATCCATTGATCACATCCCCCCTTGCTAGATAAGTCAGACAAGGACAGATCCACAGATGAGGAGCCTTAAAAGGCCCTTCCAGGACCAGTTTATGCCCATCTGTTAACTATATCTTTCTAGTCCTAACTACTGCAGGCTTATTAGGACCACGTATGGAGTTCAAAGGCATTCTCCACTCTTAGATACAAGGCAGACTTTTACTTTTGGCAGTGACCACAAAAAGTTTCCAAATTTGAAAGCTGGGCCAACTTGCTGGTGAAACTCATTTAAGTGACCACACTTTACAGGCTTGCCTGGAAATTTAGGGGCCAGGAAGTGATGGGGTTGCAGTTGCTTTGTGCCTATTTCTGCTCTGACCATCCATCACTCATTGTTGTTTGTGCAATTGCTCAATGGACTGCTTGTTTGGGGTCAGCCCAGGCTGTGTGGGTAGCAGTGTGGTCAGCCAGGCTGGGAGCCAGGCCACCTGGGTTTTGGTCCCAGCTCAGCCAGTCCCTAATCCATTAAGAGACTCCCTTGCTATTCCTGTGTCAGTTTTTCTGCCTAGAAACTGGGGACCTCTTCTCTAGTGATATGCAGCCATTCAGGTTGTTACTGTGCTGAATGCTCAGAAGAGCTGTGATGTCATCCTTGGCAGCCAGAACACAGCTGATTTTTTTCCCCTGCTGCCAGGTAGAAGAATAGTGAGGAAAGAAAGTAAAATTCTACCAGTGTACTCAAGGCCACATCTGCCATTCAGTACAAAGTTCTCTTCCACCCAGGGGGCCTGTTTTTGTTTACTCATTTTAGCACTTCTAAGGGCTGCAGCAAAAAACAGCTTTTCATTTCACGGGAGAAACGAAAAGAAGAGATTATCTCAACACGGGGGCTAATGGATAGAATGGGGGAAATGTTCAGAGAAAGCTATTTTTGCAGCTAACCAGGAAAAAAAAAAAAACAACCCAGCAATTGTTTGCATTTATATGCTTTTGTGGTGGAAAAGAAAACCAAACCAAAATAACTTCCTTTCCACTACCACCACTATAATTTAGACCAGTAGTTCTCTGGAGTTTCAAAAACTACATACTGTATGTGCCTAGGAACCTCAGACTCACTAACTCAAGATTCTTGGGACTGAGGACCATCTCTCTATTTTTCTCTCTATTCAATCTCTCTATTTTTAAAATACCTATGTTTTTTTTTTATTAGGTATAATTGACACATGGCATTGTATTTGTTTCAGGTGTGCAACATAGTGATTCAATATTTGTAGACACTGTGAAATACCCACAAGTCTAGTTATCATCTATCACCATAGTTACAAGTTTTATTCCTCTGACAGGAACTTTGAAGATTTTATTCTCTTAGCAACTCTCAAATATTCAATACAGTATTATTAACTATAGTAATGCTGTACATTATATCCCCATGACTTATTTATAACTGTAAGTTTGTACCTTTCGACTCCCTTCACCCATTTCACACCCCACCTCACCCCCTCCTCTGGAAACCACCAACCTGTTGTTCTCTGTATCAATGAGCTTGTTTGTTTGTTTGTTTTTTATTTGTTTTGTTTTTTAGATTCCACATACAAGGAGAGGACCCCAAAAAGACAGAATTTATTTTAAAAATTGTGTATTTATTCTTACATGTTTAAACTTCGGGCACCTTCAAAGGACTCTCCATTTGATCAAATACACCTGTCAGGACGTTTTTTCCAATGCTCAAAACAGTTTTTGAACTCATTGATTTTGATGACGAGTTCATCATCTGCTGTTTTTTATTTCACCTTTTCCACATCGGCAAAACGTTTCCCTTTGAGGACTTTTTTCATCCGTGCCAACAACAACAAAAAAAGTCGCTCAGGGCAAGATCGGGTGAATAAGGATGGGTGGGCACGGGGGGTCATGCTGTTCTTGGTCCAAAACCGGTGAACGCTCAGTGCGGTGTGGCAGGTGTGCTCGTAAATCACCCATCATGAAATGGTGAGTCTTCAAAAAGAATTCACCAAAGCCGAACACTGCCTCTGGCAACAACACCAGCTGATACACTGATTCAGACGGGTTCCTAGAACACTCACCTAGCTGGGGAAGCCTGTACTACAACAGATCCACCCTCCAGAAGATAATCCCATTTTGGGGGGGGTCTCCCTTTGTATAAATGAGGTCCAGCATTTGTCTTTCTCTGTCTGATTTGTTTTACTTAGTACAGTACGTGCTAGGTCTACCCATTTTGTCACAAATGGTAAAATTCCATTCTTTTTAATGACTGAGAAATATTTTATATATATATTTATATAATAAATATAAATATATTTATATTTTCAAAAATTTGATGACATTTTTCTACATAATATATATAAATACATAAATATACAAGAATATATACTTATATATTTTCTTTATCCATTCATCCATCACTGAGGTCATTTCCATATCTTGGCTATTGTAAATGATGCTGCAATGAACACAGGGTACATATCTTTTTAAATTAGTGTTTTCATTTTCATCAGATAAATATTCAGAAGTGGAATTACTGGATCATGTGGTAGTTCTATTTTTAATTTTTTGAGGAAACTCCATACTGTTTTCCATAGTAGCTGTACCAATTTACACCACCAGCAGTGTATGAGGGTCCCCTTTTCTCCAAATCCTCACCAACACTTGTTATTTCTTGTCTTTTTAGTGACAGCCATTCTAACAGATGTGAGGTGATATCTCACTGTGGTTTTGATTTGCATTTCCCTGATGATTAGTGATGTTGAGCATCCTTTCATGTGCCTGTTGGTCATCTGTATGTCTTCTCTGGAAAAATGTTTATTCAGGTCCTCTGCCCACTTTTTAATCAAATTATTTGGGGTTTTTTGCTATTGAGTTACATGAATTCTTTATATATTTTGGATATTAACTCCTTATTAGACATATGATTTGAAAATATTTTCTTCTATTCAGAAGGTTGCCTTTTCATTTTGTTGATGATTCCCTCTGCTGTGCAGAAGCTTTTTAGTTTGATGCATTCTTACTTGTTTTTTAATTTTTTTCTTTTGTTGCCTTTGCTTTTGGAATGAGATCCAAAAACTCATTGCCAAGACTGATGTCAAGGAGTTTACCACACCTATGTTTTCTTCTAGGAGTTTTATGTTGCAGGTCTTATACTCACGTCTTTAATCCATTTTGAGTTAATTTTTGTTTATGGTGAAGATAGTCGTCAAGTTTTACCCTTTTTCATGTGGCTATCCAGTTTTCCCAATATCATTTCCTGAGGAGACTGTCCTTTCACCATGGTGTATTCTTGCTTTCTTAGTCATAGATTAATTAGCTATTTAGTCATAGATTTATTTCTGGTCTCTGTATTCTGTTCTGTGCGTCTGTGTGCCAATACCATGCTGTTTTGATTACTATAGCTTTGCAGTATAGTTTAAATCAGGGAGCTTGGTGCCTCCAGCTTTGTTCCTCTTTCTTGAGATTTCTTTGGCTCTTTGGCATCTTTTGTGATTCCATACAAATTTTATGGTTGTTTGTTCTATTTCTGTAAAAAATGTCATCAGAATTTTGATAGGGATTGTATTGAATTTATAGATTGCTTTGGGTAGTATATACATTTTAACAATATTAATTCTTCCAATCCATAAATATGGAATATTTTTTCATTTATTTGTGTCTTCTTCAATTTCATTTATTAATGTCATTGCTTTCAGTGTACAAGACTTTCGCCTTCTCGATTAAATTTATGCCTAAGTATTTTATTCTTTAGATGCAATTGTTAGTGGGATTATTTCCTTAATTTCTCTTTCTGATAGTTTTTTGTTAGTTTATAGAAACAATGCAATAGATCTTTGTATATTGACTTTTTTATCCTGCAACTTTACTGAATTTATTTATTAGTTCTAACATCTGTGGTTATTTTAAAGTTAAACATATCCCTAATCTATAACCCAGCAATTTCTCTCCTAGGTTTACCCAATAGAAAAGTAAATATACATCCATAAAAAGATTATATATGAATGTTCACAATAGGCCAAAACTGGAAAAAAATCTCAAATGTCTATCAAAAGAAAAATAGACAAATACATTAATCAAACAACGGAATACAAATTTAAAAAATGAACTCTCTTTAAACACGACATACATGAATCTCAAAATCACTTGTTGAGAAAAAGAAGCCATTAGTAGGAAATTCAAGAACAGACGAAAGTAACCTTGATGGTAGAACTCAGACCATGGCTGCCTATTGGGGCAGGTGGGGACTGAGCACACAGGGAGCACAAGGAACCCTCTGGAGTGAGGGAAATGTTCCATATCTTGGTAGGGTAGCTATTACACCTGTATTTCAAATTGTGTACTTAATAGCTGCACATTTCACTGTGTGAATTTTATTTACCTCAATTTGAAAACTAGAAAACAGCCTAGAGTGGTGGTGCTTAGTTGGTTGAAGCGTCATCCTATAACTGAAAGGTTGCAGGATCGATTCCCAGTCAGGACACATACCTAGGTCGTGGGTTTGGCCCCCAGTCTGGGGTGCATACAATACCCCATCCAGGCGTGTACAGGGGGCAATGAATCACTGCTTCTCTCCCACATTGATGTTTGGCTCTCTCCCTTCTTCTCTCTCTAAAAACCAATGAAAAAAAGTCCTTGGGTGAGGATTAAAAAAAGGAAAACAAATATCCTGGGTTCCTTCATAACAGTAAACTAAGTTATAAATTTACATTTATGTGTGAATTATTTTATTGATATTTGCTTCATCCACTTGATTGTAAATCTCCGTGAAATAAGTTCACCATTCTATCTATAGTACCTAGCATAGCATCTGACCCATGGTAGTCGTTCATTACATAAATACTGAACGAATGCATGAATGAATGAATTGGCAGTTGAGAACTATGCTTTGGTAGCACATACCAGACATAATAGAGTCACATCTAGACCCTTATAACAGTGTAACTGGGTCTCTATTACCAGACCCTCTATCTGCTTGCACATCATCGCTGGATTATACTTCCTAAAATATTTCTTTGATAGTTTCTCTCTTTTCAAAAGCTTGTAGCAGCATGTTGGTCACTTTACCAATGTCCATCCCCCTTCTTCCTTTTGCTTACAGAAACCAAATCATTTTCAGGTAGCTGTCATTCTCTACTTGACCTTGGGTTTCAGGGGAGATTGGCTCCAGTGGAGGGGTTGGGATGAGTAGGAGGGATATGGGTGAAACATTGATTAATCTAAGCCAATTGCAGGGCTCCTCTCCCCTTGCCAGTGCTTGATTTAGAGATGTGATAAAGTTCTGACCAATGTGAGATTGGAAGAAATCTGCTGGACTTCCTTGCTCTTACAAAAAGACAAAGAGAAATAAGAAATGACTCTCTTCTGTTGGAGGACAAGCTGACATAGTAAGAATAGCAGAGCAAAAAAATGAAAAGAGCCTACATTTTGAGTGAACTGCTGAATTAGCCAACCCTGAGTGGTCCTTCTTGAAGTTCTTCTTTCTTTTTAATTGTAATACTGAACTTTTATTTAAGCAAAGCACACTAAATCAAATCAATTACAAAGATACATTTGTCACACCAAGAAAACATTTTCAGTTATGCTGACAGCCCAAAATGCTTTCAATTTTTCAAAGACAGTTTGAATGCCCTGGGAAAATGCTCATGTTAAAATGAAAAAGCAAAATACAGTATCATATATGCAATATTACCTCAACTATGAAATAATTTTAATATTTATTGAAAAAAGACTGGAAGAAAAAGCACCAAACATTAAAATGCAGATATCTCTGTATAGTTGGTTGAAATTCTTGCTATATGACATCTTTCTTATTATTTAAGCCATTTTGACTTTAGTTTTTCTATTACTTATCATCAAAACATCTCAACTAAAATAAAGCCATCAACAACTTCCTGATACCTATAGGATAAAGTCAAAATGCCTTAGTCTACCGTATAAAACCCTATATAACCTGATCCCAGTCTAATCCTAAGTCCAGAATATGTGTTACTAATTTCTATCTCTACATTTGTGTCTGACTTCCTTTACCATCAGTGGTATGCTGGTAAATATTAACAACCAGTTCTCCAGGAGGAAGAAGCCTGGATTTATAGCATTTATCAATTTCCATAGTGTAATTATCCTTACCCCTGACAATGTCATGCTACTAATGTGATGTAACTGAACCCTGAATTGAGGAGATGTGCAATCAGCACTAGAAAACCAGTAAGAGCATACGACCTGCTACCATCCAACTCTCTCTCCTCTGTCTGTAAGTTTTCTCCCTAGAGTTCAAGGCCTAGTCTGTATTATCTCCTTTTAAAGACTTCCTATAGAATGTGGCCAAGATGGAGGAGTAGGTAGACACACTGTGCCTCCTCACACAACCAAAAGAAGGACAACAACAAATTTAAAAACAAAAAACAACCAGAACTGACAGAAAATCAAACTGTATGGAAGTCCGACAATGAAGGACTTAAAGAAGAAACATTCATCCAGACCAGTAGGAAGGACAGAGACAGGAAGCCAGAGAGGAGAGGACTCACAGCAAGGCAGTGGCTGGAGGACCAGGGTGGGTGAGGCAGTGTCTTGTGGACTGGGTAGTACCACATTCTGTGCAGATAAACCAGGAGGAACAACTGGGGAGCAAGACAGACCACACAACCCAGGGTCCCAGTGCGGAGAAATAAAGCCTCAAAATCTCTGACTGAAAACACCTATGGGGATTGAGGCGGCAGCGGGAGAAACTCCCAGCCTCACAGGAGAATTCATTGGAATTCTCCTAGAATGTACACAAACCCATCCACCCGGGAATTAGCACCGGAAGGGCCCAATTTGATTGTGAGAAGTGTGGGAAGTGACTGAAAACCAACAGAGAGTGGAATAAGCAGCACTGTTGCCTCTTGGTCCCCTCCCCCACAGATAGCATCACAACCCAGTGACATGGTTTGCCCTGACCTGGTGAACACCTAAGGCTCCAATGCTTACTACATAACAGGTGCACCAAGACCAAAAAAAAAAAAAAAAAAATGGCCCAAATGAAAGAACAGATCAAAGCTCCAGAAAAAAATACGACTAAGCGACGAAGAAATAGCCAACCTATCAGATGCAGAGTTCAAAACACTGGTAATCAGGACACTCACAGAATTGATTGAGTATGGTCACAAATTAGATGAAAAAAAATGAAGGCTATGCTAAGTGAAATCAAGTAAAGTGTACAGGTAACCAACAGTGATGGGAAGGAAACCAGAATTAAAATCAATGGTGTGGATGAGAAGGAAGAAAGAAACATTCAACCGGAACAGAATGAAGAAACAAGAATTCAAAAAAATGAGCAGAGGCTTAGGAACCTCCAGGACATCTTTAAACGTTCCAACATCCGAATCACAGGGGTGCCAGAAGAAGAAGAGGAAGAGCAAGAAATTGAAAACTTATTTGAAAACATAATGCAGGAGAACTTCCCCAATCTGGCAAAGGAAATAGACTTCTAGGAAGTCCAGAAAGCTCAGAGAGTCCCAAAGAAGTTGGACCCAAGGAGGAACACACCAAGGCACATCATAGTTACATTAGCCAAGATTAAAGAGAAGGAGAGAATCTTAAAGGCAGCAAGAGGAAAGGAGACAGTTGCCTCCAAAGGAGTTCCCATAAGACAATCAGCTGATTTCTCAAAGGAAACCTTGCAGGCCAAGAAGGGGCTGGAAAGAAATATTCGAAGTCATGAAAGGCAAAGACCTCCATTCAAGATTACTCTATCCAGCAAAGCTATCGTTTGAAATAGAAAAGTAGATAAAGTACTTCCCAGATAAGGTCAAGTTAAAGGAGTTCATCATCACCCAAGCCCTTATTATATGAAATGTTAAAGGGGCTTATCTAAGAAAAAGAAGATCAAAATATGAACAGTAAAATGACAACAAACACAGCTATTAACCACCAAACCTAAAAAAA